>JADRCD010192181.1:0-48823 GCA_019843815.1 Montemys delectorum
AAAAAAAAAATAAAAAATAAAAAAGGGCCAACTAAACATGGGTGAGGAGTCATACGGCAGCATCCCTGAAAATCCTTATACCACTTGCTTGCAAGAAGATCTACTGTGAGTCCCTTTTACTAGCAACTGTTACTCATAATGCTACCCTCTGAAAGGGCCTTTTAAGTCTTGCTTTTTGAGGTTCTCTGTTAAATAATAGTTCAGTTCTGAGGAAATAACTACAGAACAGAACCATATGAGTTGTGGACACAGGTCAACTGTGTTGATACTGGACAAGTCAGTAAGGATGGACATGAAATGAAATGAGAAAGGAGGGGGATTAGCAGATATCTAAACCGATCCCAATGCATCCCAGACACTATGTAATCTGAATAAGCCCCAGACTCTTGAACTCAAAGAAGTCAGTCTCCAAAAGAATACTGTTGATGCTGCTGCTCAACTCCCTTGCTGACAACTGAATATATCCGTATTAGAACAATAGTGAGGAAAACTGAATCAGGTCAAAGAGGAAGAGAATGACCTTGATTCTCTTATACTAATATTACTAGACAAGGAAATCGCTCTGAACAATCCCCAGGACGAAATACTGTATTAGGTTTCACCAAGGAAGGAAATCTAACAGTTCTCATAGGAACAAAAGCCTGTAGGGCACTAGTTCTGAAACATCTCTTCAAACATCTGGGATATCTGAAGGCTGCCATCACTCTTGATGACCAACTCTTACAGGCTGGTGATTCCTAGACTTACGGAAGGCCAAGGCTTGGTTCTGAACATTTGGAAGAGGAGCAAAATATCCCATTCTGTTGGCAACATCAGAAAGCTTAAGGACCATCATATTTCCCTTTGGTCCAAATAATATAAACAAAACATATCATCCTCAAGGTTACCTTTAGTGACTTGAGTGAGAATAAAGATTCTACCTTGGACAGTTTTGAACTTGCAAAACTCTTGCTTGAAGCTGAAAACAGAATTCCTAATTACTTCAACAAAGGGGACAGGGACTGAGAAATGCCATCAGTTTGGTACATCACTTTAATGTTACTCGTAATTATTTTTAAAACTCTCATGGCATCAGCATTTTGTCAGGCTCAAAGAAAAAAAAAATTTCAACATTATCTTGGCTACAAGCCAACAAGAAATGTTTCACCCTCAAGAAGAAATTAATCAAAGAACAGCTATCTATTAAATGCTTACTGTGTTCAAGGGAGAGCCAGTAATCCCTGGGAGAGAAAAACAGATGCATGCAGTGTCATTTCTCACCCTCTGGAATTTACTATGTAGGTGCAATCTAATTGTTACTATCCTACTCTGAAGCACTCAGTCCAGGACTACCTCTCCATTCAATGCAGAATTCAGGGTTCTTGGGTCATTTTGTTGTTGTTGCTGCTGCTGCTGCTGCTGTTGCTGCGGCTACTGTTGGTGCTACTGTTGTTGCTGGTGGTGGTGGTGGTAGTGCTGCTGTTGTTGCCGCTGTTGGTGTTGTTGCTGCTGTTGTTCCTGTTGTTGCTGCTGCTGTAGTTGTTGTTGCTGCTGTTGTTGTTGTTGCTGCTGCTGCTCCTGATGTGATTTTTCTTCTTTTTCTTCTTTATAAAAAAGATTACCTTTATAGTTTTAGCTGTTCACATTTCTTACAACCCTGAAGTCCTGCAATTCTAACTTCTTCCTAATTTTTGAACCAAGGAGGATTCTCAAATTTTAATACTCAACTCAAGTGTCAGCTAATCTGTGAAGCCTACTCAACTTGCCTGGATTGGTTTCCATTTATTTAAGCTTCCTTAGTCATATGTTTTTGTTACTTTCATTATATATTGCTTCTGAATTTCCTTTAATTGTAACTTTGTTTGCTGCTAAATTGAAAATGAAATTAAAAAAATTTCAAGTTAGCTCAAAATCTAATGTAAAGAACTTGCCAGGATATTGCCAAAAAATAATTAGAGAAAACTAAGATATTCATGTTTCCAAGTATGAATGAATATGAGAAAAAAATATTATTTGCACATTCAATTCTACCATCAACCTTGGCACATGATAATTCTTTCTTTAATAATAAGCTTAGTCAGAATCGTAAATGCCCAGTGAATATCTTAGCTCATATAGCAACAGGTTACAAATTATGTTGCATAATGCTACTGTATTCTCAAATGTCATAGATGGTGTTGGTATAGTACACTTGGGATTTGTCATTTAATCCAGCCTAAGGAATGCCTGATATTAAAAAATAAATAAATAGGAAGCTTAAGGATTGTGAAAGTTATCCAATGTTTTTATGTAGATGTGTATAGTAAATTAGAAAACACAGTCAGTTTTAAATTAAGGGATGATAAATATGATAAATGGAAATATGAAGCTTAAGTTGATAGTTCGAAAAATAATCAATTAGCAATTATTATCAAACTTTTTGCTTAATAGTTCAGATAGTAAACATTTTAGGTTTGTGGCCCACTAAGTGTTTATCATAACTATTTTAATTCTTCAGGTCTATTGCACAAGCAACATCTAGACCATGGCTCTTAGCCCCTTTCACAGGGTCACCTAAGACTACTAGAAAACACAGATATTTACATCATAACTCATATCAGTAGCAAAATTACAGTTATAAAGTAGCAACAAAAATAATTTTATGGTTGGGGTCACCACAGCATGAGGAACTGTATTAAAGGGTCTCAGCATTAGGAAGGTTGAGAAGCCCTGATCTAGACATTAAGCACACACTTAGATTGTAATAAAGCTTCATTCTCAAAAAGGGTATTGGCTGTATTCAGGACTTGCTGTCGTTTGCCAACTCTTAGCATATTAAGTTTCTGATAATAAAAGCAAACAAACAAAAAAAGACATTCAGGAATCTATTTGTTTGTAGTGAAATGTTTGCCTTCTTTTTATACAATGATAAAAGTATAAATAGAAAGAAAATAGCAAAATATAATAGAAAATAGGCAAATATGGAAAGAAAAGAGCAAAATACAACAGGAAATAGGGTGTCCAATTGGCTAGCATCAGGAAAACTGAGGAAGAGTGAATGCTAACATTGTAAGGTTTGAGCCAAGAGAGCAGGAAGCAGATGCTATGAGCAGAAAACCATGACAGAGCAGAAATGTTTTGTTCATCCTACACACTCTTGGCTCTTGACGTGTTTTCAAAACAAAGTGGATCAATTGCCATCAATTAAAAATACTGCGACAAAATCCTGTTCCTCATAATAAACTATACTGAAATTTTAACATTATAGGGCATTTTTTTCCCCAGCCGAGAAACACAGTCAGTTGAAGGACTGCGGTAAGCTACCTCCTGCTTAGAGACAGCATCTCCATTTATTCCAGCAAACTTACTGATATCACTTGCATGCTTCTGTTTGCAGTTGCATTGGTGAGTCCTGCTTTTATCAACCTGGCTTTGAAGTGCGACTTCCCCAACCTCGTGTCCTAACTCAGCTACTTTTTTTTCTGACATAAACTCTGCGACCATTAGCAACCTCAGAATTCTGCAAATTTTGATGTTGCAGAATATTGTCTGCTCTTATTTAATTGGGGTATTATGAAGTTAAACTGAAAGAGTCTAAATAAATTTATGCCACACGGTATTGCCTCAGACATCAGATGATGCAATGATTATCATGATGAGAGTTTGGACATTACATGAATCACCCTAACCCACTTGGCCTATTCACAGAAAATAAGTGCCTTTCTCAAGACTGTGGGTTCCTCTAGGTCCCACCATTTATCCCACAACTTCATCCCCTAAACACTAGATAGGGAAGAAACAAGGACGGAGGAGAAAGAGGAGTTAGAAAGTTCTCTTCTTTCCTTTTGTTCTTCTTTGGCCATGGCTACTAACAAACCATAGCCAACCTCCCCAAAGGACCAACAATGGCCCACCATGCCTATCTATGCATTTATGTACCCTCTGAAAAATTCCCCGAATTCCAAACATCACACAGTCACAGAAATTATCTGCAACTGGTAAGACCACGCTTTTGCTAGAGCGCGAGGCAAATCTGGTCAGTTTGCTATGGACAGGCAGGCCAAAGAAGCCCCATATCTCCCTACCTAGGATTAAAACAAAAACACATTCTCATAATATTTCTGTGTGTTTTTTGTTTTTTTTTGTTTGTTTTTTTTTTTTTTTTTTTTTTTTTTTTTAGAGAAACCAAACTTCCAGGTTTCTCAAAGTTGTCAGTACATTCCAGGGGCATTTTCAACATTCCAGGTATGTTTCACTACAAATATAATGGTAGCATTTAAGAAACTTAATAAAACTATACCCTGAAGTAGGAGAAGGATGCCTAAAGAGCAAGTCAGAAACCATGATGGGTCAATAGATTGAACCGTTTCCACGAGTGTTGCCAAATTCAGAACACTAGGACAAATACGTGAAGATTTTATGCCAGCTGTCTTTGTTGCCAAATTAATATAGCAAAATAGTAAAGATGATGTTAACATTGGTTACAGAGTGTAAGACTGGAGTTTTGAGACCTCTGACTGTAGCTTATTGGAAAATAATGAAGAGAGAAAGAGAAGCAAAATATGGCAGAATATTTATGTCCTATTTATGAATTCCAATCCCTGACTCGTGCAAAAGTGGAGAAAAAGTGCTAAGTCAACCAGCCTCAGGTAATTAGTTCTTTGTACTTGGTGACTTAAAATCAATGATGAGCAAACGTGTAATATTTCTCCTCTGACTGGGGAGGTTTCTGCCATTCACTGTCTATCACTTCTGCCTGGATATGGCATTGCTCAGCTCAATCCAAATAGTACCTAGTGCTCTAGTTAAATGTGTTCTTGCCTGTAACCTAAAAGGAAAAACACTGTTGGCAGCTGTTTGTAATAGACTAAAGCCTTCACAAGACCCACAGTAACCCAAAGGTCATATTCTCTAAGCTGTTTATAGATTGCAATTTGTAAGGTCATGGTGTCACATGCTGCCAATAATCGATGTGGAAAGTTACAACTGTTAATAGGTAATCAATTCTTCACCCTTCTTAACACTCAGTCCCCTAACAGTTTTAATTTATTTCTTTTAAGCTTAACTCATCGAACTTCAAGCTAAAGGTTCCATTTGTTTATGAAAGGGGTGGGATTTCATGGTGATAAAAAGATAAGTAATTCCTTAACAGGTGTCAAGGGCTGGGATCAATCACAAGACTGAAAGGATTCCAGTGTTCTACGAAATGCATATGTTTTCAGTATCTAGAGGTATAAGATCTACATTTACTGTTGGTATTCTGTCTGGACTCCACCCCCACAGTTACCTGGCAACAGCCATGTATGTTCCTCTCCACAGTTACCTGACAACAACCAGGTGAACTTGGCCCACTATTAAAGGGGTTGCTTACCCCTCTTTCTCTTACTCTTGCCTCTCTCTTGCCTCTTTCCCCCTTGCTCCCCCTCTCTCCCCATTCCCTTCGCCCTTCTCTTCACATGGCCATGGCTGGCCTCTATTTCTCTACTCTCTCTGCCTTTCTCTGCCTCTATTACCTTCCTAAATCCCCTCCCCATTGCCCTGAATAAACTGTATTCTATACTATACTGTGGTGGCTGATCCCTCAGGGGAAAGGATGCTTTGGCATAGGCCTGCCAAGGCACTCCCTTCCCCACACCTCACCACACCCTCTCTTTATCTTTTTATAATCACAACATGTACTCCAAAACATGAATAAAGAGGGAGGATGCTGAGAAGTACTGAATATTGGAAGTAGAAAGAGGTTTTAATCTACATGTAAGCATGTGCTTATGACTACTATGCACTGCCTACAGTCATCACAAATACTTTTTTTCAGAAAAGTAACTGAAATTTGAATACAATTTTAGCTACTGAGTTTGTTGCCCTTAGGTTTTTACAGGAAGTTATTGACTTATTTGAACATTTAATGACAGGATTGAATGCTGTCTGTATCACAACTAGTGAATAAGCATAAATAAAACCCAAGATGGCATTCCAATGTCAATATACCTCATTCTAGGTAAGAAAATTTCATCATGTGCAGATGATTTTCCTAACGCAAATAACCAATTATTAAAAACAGACACAGGAGAGAAGAGACGGGCAAGATCACTTCCCTTTTGTACTTATGCTTACGTTTTCCTGTTGGAGAATTTTGTTCCTATTGCAAATACTGGACTAAGGCATATACAAGTGCTCAGGGACATGAGAAAATGTACAGGAGACCTGTGACCCTGGGCTCTTCATCACAGTATCAGTAAGTTTATAACGCACAATGTGTTTAATTGTTTGTTTAGTTGTTCTTTCTGTCTCTTCTTCTGCATAAATTACCTGTGGAATTCTTTTTTTTTCTTTTTTCATGTGTTTTGTTTTTTCCATTGTGATGCTTTTATTTTATAAACATAATTAACAAAATCAATTTTTATTAAAATAGCAGAAAAAGATTATCATCTAATATTCAAAGTCCTTGCATTATGCTTTCTTTTTCTATTAAATATTATTTATAGAACCATTGTTAGAGTATCCAGGTGTTCTAGATTATCAGGACAGAAGTAGGAGAGGGAGACATGTATGACTTAAGCTATATGGTAGAGATCACTCTTTCTTAGGGTAGGGGATCAGGATATGTTAATTGTGGAACTCTTAGAAACAAGATATTTGTTATGTGGTCTCTACCCCAATACTGCCCTTTGTGCTCAGTGCCTGATAATCTAGAACACCTGGATAACCTGTGGAATTCTTTTGAACCATTTGATGTTTAAAGATCTCTTGTTGTCTTTATGAGAAAATGTGCTACACGCCAACCATGCAATGTGAACTCTACCCCAAGTCTCATTGACCCATCCTGGTCCCCATCATTTCCATAGAGGTCCAAAGCTCAAGTCACAAAGATTTAGAAATGAACGTACAAGCCAAGTCACAAGAATCATTTCTGTAAAGACTTTGGTAATTAGAAATGGTCACATTTAACTAAGGGTTACAGCATAGCCTTGAGTTGTATTTGTTTATAAGAGTTGGAATTGGATTTTTAAAACAAAAAAGGCTATTACTAAAGTATAGACAAGGAAAATATAATATTTAGACTCAAACATGGAACAATGCTGGTAGTTCTCATTTTGTTGACTTAGAAGAATAATATCAATGTGCATATACAAGTAGAGGTAAATAAATACTGACAGAGGAATTGCTAACAAAATTGTGTTTTATCCTGCCAAGGTAAGGGCGATGCCTTTTCAACATACTCTATATTCATTAGCCAAGACAGCTGAGCTTGAGATTTCACAGTAAGTTAATCTGTAGAATGTGGAAATGTAAAGAAAGAACTATGCCCAGTTCTATGGATGAACAAACTAGCTTTGATTTCAAGGATGGGGAAATATAAGTCTCTCATAAAACTATTACCGTTTCCAAAATGAGTCTGAACTCAAGATTTAAGAGAAAAGTATTCTGTCAAAGTTAGAATAAATGAAACTGTGCTTTGTCATCATCTGGTGGGTTGGCTTGGTCTGGGGTTCCTTCAAGATGTCAATAACACTTGTAAAAGATACAAAAAAGAACAGTTAGCAAACATTCTACAAAAGATAAGGCTGTGATTGCTAGAGGAAGATGAACAGAGTTAGGTTCTGATACTTTAACCGTATCAGGGTGAATGGCTAAAATTCACCCATTACTATGGTTTAGCCTTAGTGTTATTGTGACCTTCCCCCAGCCAGGAGCTGGCCATCTCAGACCTTGCCTTCCCACGAACAGCCTGCCCACCTGGGGCGAGGCTTCCTGACTTAAACAAAGCCTCTTTGTTCCTGCCACTTCTCTGCCTCACAATTCCTGTTAACAGCTGTGCCCTGAGGAATTACAATCTAGACCTGAGCATCCAGATGCTAATTTGGCCACAGGATGCTGGTGGACTGAGGGTGGGGTTTTGCCTGCCTGCTTGATTTCTCGGTTGGATAATACACTTTGGACTTGAAGCAGAAACCATGCCTTGGTCCCATTTTTTATTTATTCCTCTTAATTTCCCGCAGGCCCCTTCCCCTCTTCCAGAAGACCCCGTCTGTATGTAGCTGCTGGCAGCCGCAACATGTTATAATGCAAAGAAGAACATTTGATTGTTCCTGAAGATGAACCACCAAAGCTCTAATACCAAACATTACCCAACCTCCACCTTATATCCTTAGACTGAATACAATTCATTCAAATGAGTAAACTATCAAAGATGTCCTTAAACCTGAAAAACATTGCTGATATTCAAATACTTATTTTGACAACTGAATGCAAGTGATTACCTCATTATCTCATCATAACTACATGTAGAGTTGCATTCTGATATGCTTTACTCATATTATCTGTACTGCAGGCAGCAAAAGAAAGCCTCATTTATAGAATTCTAAAACTCAGAAGCAGTATTTCTTCTCTTTCTGTGGAAGAATTGAGACCAAACTAAAATAGTGAATTTTAGTTTTCTGTGATATGACAATTGAATGGAGTGGGCAGAATTGTAGAAATGTAGAAAATGGAGATACCTCATAAAGATACCAGAAAGCAAGGAAGTCCACTTATCCTTAAGACAAAGGGTTTTAGAGGAGTTTAGAGAGCAAACACCCATCCCCAAGAAATGTACCCTTCCAGGAGACATCCCCCCCAGAGTGGATCTCCCCCACCCCTCCTGCATGTCACAAGTGTCTTATCTTAACAGGGAGGAGAAAGGTCAATAGAAACTAAAGAACAATGAACAAGATAAAGTGTAACTAGCCCTTGTTGTAAAATGTAACTAGCCCATGTTGTGAGCTGTAAACTTCTGTATAAAAACATAGAGCTTTGTTTCCTCTGGGTCTCTCCATTCCTGATTACAGAGTGACCCTGGTATACCAGTTTCAATTAATAAATTAACCTCATGTTTTGCCGGGGCCTCCTTCTTGATTCTTCGAGAGTGGGGTACCCACGCCGGTTATAACAGAACAAATAAGAGATTCTCCATGCTCATGTCTGCTTGCCTTTGTGTTACTACTTCAAGCCCTATATACAATAATGCCCATGGTCTACAAGAGTCGACTGAGTGATTTAGCAGTTCATGCAGTGTGTAACTGCCTCTGTATCTGGCCTCACTATAAAATGCTGAAATTGAAGAACTCAGTACAAAACAGCATCACTAATGGAGAGAAGGACGGTTATGTCACCAAAACACCAGGTATCATATGGAGGTGTCTATCAAGGAGTATAGATGTCATGAATTGCTTTTGAGTCATCCAGGGCTCTAAAGGCAATTGATAAAGGCAGGCGCATCTAACATGGTGTGCATAGCAGAGAGATAACTAATAAGAAAACCAGTGCCTTTATACAGGACAGTTATTAAGAAATTGTAAATGCATGAGAGTTAATGGCTTTTACCAATTCCTAGGTTAATGGAAATTGTCACTCTAACCCATAACCCAAACCACTTAATTTAAGCAGGCTGAGATATTTTATTCAATTAGAAAAGAGAGCCATAAAGATAAGGAAATCTTAAGGAAATGTGAATTCAATAATTTCCTTTAAAAATGAGTTTCCCAGAGGGAAGAGTGACAGTTGATTGATGAAACCTAATTCATTTATCTTTCTGGCCAATTAAAATATTTAAAAGGAAATGAGTTTATTAACAGTGGTTCAAGCTTATTTACTAACATGGAAATTGCCTAGCCTGTGACTGAAGTCTTCCTCAGATTACATTGCTTCCTTCATATCCAGATAAATATGTAGTGTTGGCATTCTTAATATTTTAAAAGATTTACTTCTTACTTTTATTTCATTTGTGTGAGTGTCCTGCCTCAATGAATGCATGAACACTATATGTACTCCTAGTGCAGAGGAAGGTTTGAAGAGAATGCCAGATCCCCACACACTGGATTTACAGAAGGATATAAGCCTCCATGTGGCTTCTTGGTATCAGATCCAGGTTCTTTATAAGAACTGCAAGTGTTATGGGCTTTTGAGCTATCTGTCCAACCCTAGTGTTTGCCATTCTTATCTTTAAAAATTTCTCTCCTCATACAGAGTAGTAAGAGAACTATGAGCACACAGGTAGGATCATCCTTGTGAAGATGCATGTGAAAAGCAAAGTCTATGAGGTGCCATCTTTACCAGACACTGAATCCGCATGGTTTTTGATCCATGCTTGCACAGCCTCAAAAATGTGAGACATAGAACCTTATGGCTTACATAAAAACATCTTAAAGGGAATTTTATCTCTAACAACAGCTTTTTGTAATGCTGTGACAGATGCTTTCAATATTAAAGTCATTTAGACAACCTGAATGATTTACAAACACTAGAAAGCATAACCCCCCTTTTAACCATCTGTATAAAAAAGAGATGGATACATGCCTATATCCTCAGTGACTAGTACTTCCCACACATGTCTCACAATCATGAACATAGCATTATATAAAATATGTTAAAATGAAATTCCCAGAGGCCTTCAATTTAAAATCAGAAACTAGTTTCATTTTCCCCTTATCAAATATTCCTTTATGTTTTTTGTTAAGGATCATTTATATTCAGATGTTCTGAATGGCCAGGAAATATTCCAGAGTACCCTGTCTATGTTACATTTTATGTTAAGCCTGTTTACATTACCTCATTTAAGCTTCATAATACTTCTTGGCTAATGATAGTCTTATAAGTGACGAAAATATCACACATGGTATCCCATTCCTAGGATTTAGTTATTGGTCATATAAGCCATAATTTAAGGTTTCCCACGAAAATGGTAGGACAGAAGTTGCCTTCCTGTGCCATGGTCAAACAGCTATGTGGGTAAGAAGATGGGAAGGATCTGAGAGGACATTTTGACAGGAGAAAATATGATCAAACTATACTACATGTAATATTTTTTAATAAAAAAAGAAAAATTAGTATGGAAAAGAATGAACTCAATTCAAACCAAGGAGAAAGAGTTTTGGAATTCCAGAATAGGAACTCTGGCATTCTTGTGACTGGACAGCTGAATAGACAAGTATCAAAATGAGAAGTAAGTCAAGCTAAACAGAGCTCCAACCATGTAGTTCCTGGAGGTGGAAGGGTAGAGATAGGGGATGGGACAGGAAATAGAATACTTTCCCCAAAGGCATTTATTCCAGTGTCAGTGCTCAAAGAGACCAGCAATCCTAACCTCAGGACAAGCCCTCAGCCCTCAAGGGCCTTAGATCCCACTATAGGTTTTTATGAGGCAGGGATACCAAATCTGGATGGGTAAGCAGTAAAGTACATTTCCATTTTGTCACTCTAAATAACTCAGAAGACAAAGACTGGTTGCCATCTAGAGAGGAATCTACTTCTTAAATCAAGAAGCCTGAATACACTGCCACATGCCCTAGCTGAAGAGAGCCTGGTTTATGGAATCATAGTGAGCAAGTTGGCTGGATGCTGATAATGCTGGAAAGCTCAGGCAACCGGCAGGAGGCTCAGCTCAGAAAATCAGGGAAATACTGCTCCAAGTTCAACAGCTGCCAGCATACCTCTTCCAAGGAGGAATCACTCTGGAATATTGACAGCTGAGTCAGAGGCATTCAAATGGAGCAGTCACTGCTATAGGGCTTTAGAACCCTGGCTTTCTTGACATCTACCACAGGATTTCTTTTCTTTGAAATGTGACTCATGCTCAGATTTTTGATGTATGAAAATAAGACCTCCTCCTGTAGAGAGACCATTGCTGTGATTGCTTCTCCACCACACATTCCACCCTTGTGGGGCAAGGTAATCTTAGAGGAGTTAGCATAGCTCAATGACTTGCAAAGCCAGGGTCAGTTTGACACAAGGTGAAACATCAGCTCCCACAGGGCAATTCTTGTCCAGTTTGAACTTTGTTTGCTTCTGCTTTACTTTTCTTACTACACTGTTAGGAGCCATCCTGGAAAGGCTAAGGCTAGCAGGTGACCTTTAGATAGGTGGCTCACCATTTTTGCATAGTCTGAGATGGGTGATCTCTGAAAGGCAAGGCCCCAAGTGACTTCATCCCAGGATTTCTTTTTGCAGCTGATATGCCTTTCCTGCCAATAATAAATACCCTATGGATTCCTAGGCATTAGCTTACCCTATTGAATAGATGTCCTGCAGATCAAGCTAAAGATGAATTTTCAGGAATTAGCACTGTTTAGATGAATTAATGATTTCATAGAATTCTTAATTCGATTTAAAAAATTTTAAAAGTTTTAAGAGGGTTTTAGCTGTTTTGCTAGAAAGATGTTATTAAGTTAGAGTTAAGAATAGAATGTGCCAACTTCTCATGAATAGTAAGTAAAGGTTGTATAATAACAAATGCAATGAGCTTTCATAATCACACTAAAAAGAGAAATAGGCTTGGGGCACATTTGTGTAAGGAAAAACATTCAGATCTAAGGATGACGATATGAGGTTGCACTAAGTTAAGGCAAGGCAATGTAAAAACTGTTGCTTTGAACTTATGCTGAGCTTACAGCCTGAAACACTGCTTTGAACTTGTGATTGGTAATTGATATCTTTCTATTGCTCTCTTTTAGGTAACATTTTATCTGTGAGGTAATTCTTAGATAGAGAACTTTTTGTCGAAAAAAACTATAAAAAGCTGATAGCAGTGCAGAAGGGTGTAGACCTTTTCCAGTTCACTGGGCGTCTCTGCTGACTTCCTGAGCGACTTCTTTCCTTTTCTTTCTTTTCTCTCTGCTTCAAGAAAGTTAATGACCTCTGAGCTTCCTGCCTGGCCATCGAGGGGCTTCTAACTGACTCACTAGAGGAAGGAACATTAGCAATAAATCCTTTTTGTAATTCCCCACGGCTTATTGATACATTGAGTTAAGCTTTTAGTGCTTATTGAAGGACAGAACAGTAACAAAGAGTTAAGTGTCCCCAGCACAGAGAGTTAAAGAGAAAAAAAGCCAGTTGTTTTTCAGCAACAGAATAAGCACGAGAATACTAAGTTTACAGAAGCTACCATCTTCTAGCCCTCAGTACAATCAGAGAGTTCTAAGGCTGGAGATCATTGTTCTTCTGGCTTTTGTACAACTCTGTGTTCCACAGCAACTCTTAACCCCAAAGGCTGGAGTGAGCCTCTAGCACCACTTAAGGGTACTTAAATACTATTCTCATTTTCTTGAATTCACAGAGAAAACACATTGTTTTTAAATTTTTTTTGGTTTGTTATCAACTTCTCTTCGGTTTTGTTCCTTTTGCTGATGCTCTTTCCCTTTCTGTTGTACTTTTACTAGTATATTTACATCAAATATTATTTTATTTAAAAAATGTCTTTTTATTTTTATTCCCTTTTAAAATTCTTCTCATTTTAATTTTGACCTTCTTTATTAATAATCACTTTTGCATTTTTATTATTCTATTTTATCTTTTGCTATTATTTCTCTCTCTCCATTTTATTTTCTTGCAGCTTCTTTATTTACCCTTAAATCTCTTCTATTTTTTTCTCTTTTCATCTCTACTTCCTTTATCCAACTTACTTACTGTGTCCATATTGGTCATAAATAAATTTTAGCTTCACAGCACAATCTTAAACTTTTTTCTGTTCTGTTTTATGGTCACTGGTGATGTATTAGTTGCCTTGGATCCATCTTAAGTGAATTTTTATATCTGGTGTGGATTGGTCTTGCTGTTACAAAAGTTTTATTTCTCCTTCCTGAGTTATACTGGGGATTGAGTCCTCAAGAGTAGATTGGTCAATAAAAAGATCCACAAATAAAACTGGAAAGGACATTAAAACAAATAGATATAAAAATGAAGCCATGAGGAATAAGAAGAAGGAAGACAATGACTATTCTGAAAGATCAAAGCTCACCAAATACTAAATTAAAAAAAATACTGAAATAGATAAAACATTGGCTAAAGATTTCAAAAGTTTACTAGTAAAAGTAACCGATGACCTCAAACAGGATCAAACAAGTGCAGAAGTTCAATCCATAAAGTGAAGATGAAAGTCAGCAATGCAGGAGAAAACAACAGTAAAGGGGATTAGAAAATAAGCAATATAAATGAAATTGTCAGCAATGTGAAACAACAATAAGAGATGGAAATGGAGTTTTAAAACAAAGAAAAAAAAGAATAGAAGGAACGAGCAGTAGACTTTCTGCAGCAGAAGAAGGACCAAACATAGAAGATAAGCTTTAATAAATACCCAATTCAAATATTACAAAAGAAAAATATCTACTAGGTCTTCTGTGGATATGTTAATGGCTATTAACTTGGCATTTGGTTAGCTTGGTTAGGGACTCCTTACATTTAAAACAGATGTGTCTCTGAGTGATTGCCTGTTCTTAGGACTCTCTTTCTCCTCTTGGGTTGACTTGTCCAGTCAGCTTTTGCCGTGACTTTTTTTATATCTTGTTTTGACTTGTTTGGCTGTCCTGTCTTAGAGGCCTGCTTCTTTTCTGAAAGGAAATGGAGGGGAAGTAGATCTGGGGAAGAGGGGTGCTGGGGAGAAACTGAGAATCATGGAGGAAGGAAAAACTGTGGTCTGGTTATATCATATGAGAGAAGAACCTATTTTCAATAAAAAATAAATAAGAAAAAGTATCAAGCAAGCCTACCATAATATCCAAGAACTCCCAGACATAATCAGCATATATCACCTAAGACCCTATGACACAGAGTAAAGGTATAGGCCAGAACAAACTGTTCAATGAAATATTAGCAGGAGTAATGGACTCCAAACACAGATGCCTTCAAAAGTCTAATTGCACATGACTAGAGAAGATCCTAGCTACAACATATTGTAGTCAAGATGTCAAAGCAGAAAGCAACATCGTTTTAATATATATATATATATATATATATATATATATATATATATATATATATATCAATTCTGCTGCAAAGGCATCAACACCAGATCTATTATTACCCTCAAAGTCAGGAATACATGTAATGATATTTCAAACCCCGAAAATAAATAACTACCAACCCAAATTATTTCTTTTTCAATTAAAAAGTAAAAGAGAAGAATTTAAGCAAGCCCAGACTAAAACAGTTCAAGAATACCTGAGCCAGTACTGTAGAAGATACTCAAAGGAGTATTACACACAGAGAAAGAAGAAAGACAGACTTAATCAAGGGACCATAAAAAAGAAATTTCTGAAGAGTAACAGAAAGAAATCAAATATTAGGTATCTATATTTCATAGAGGAGTCACCATGGCCATAAAAGATGATATAAATCCTGATCTAATAACACTAAGTGATGTTAGAACCATAGTGTGGTATTTAGGTAAGTCTTTCAATCTACAAGTCAACAAATAAACTTCAGAATTAAATTACTCCATGGGTCAAATGAATTTAACAGAGATATATAATAAAACCATCAACAAGTATGGAATACACATTGTTCTCAGGAGCCCATGGGACATTCTCTAAAATGCACCATATTGGAGGTCACAAAACAAAGCTTAATACATTCAAAATAAATAATTTCTTGTATCTTATAAGATCACAGCAGAATAGGACTAGAAGTCAATAGTAACTGAAATTACAGAATCCACACAAATATTTGGAGATAGGGCCATACACCTAAAAATGAAAGTGCGTGAACTGAAAAACTCAGTGAGGAAAAAAAAAATTAATCCTGGATTCAAATGAAAGTACCAGAAGCTTTCATGTACAGTGAAGTAGCATTTACAATTTAAAAGTAGATAGTGGTAGAGCATATTAAGAGCCAGACAATAAGGTGAAGGGATGCAAGAAATCTTCTAGTCTTGATATAACCATTACAATCATGATCTTGTAACTGCAGTTGTCTACACAGGGCCAACATGAGACTGGCTTTTCCAACTAGCTCCTGCTCCTTACTGTTGAACACTGACTACTGATAGAGACCAGGAAAGGGAGAATATTGAAGAAAAAATGTATTTATAAAAAAGAATCTCAAGAAGCAGTAAGTTCAAGTAAATACACATTTTGTGTGTGTGAGATATATTTTGATAATATATATGAAATACATATCTACATTGTTAATACATATATCATTAAGAATGTACATACAGTTCTATTTTGGACATTGAACTTTTTTCCTAATATCCACTTTCAGTGAGTACTTACCATGTGTGTTCTTTTGTGAGTGGGTTACCTCAGTTAGGATGATATTTTTTAGTTCCATCCATTTGCTTGCAAATTTCATGAAGTCATTGTTTTTAATAGTTGAGTAGTACTCCATTGTGTAAATGTACCACATTTTCTCTATCCATTCCTCTGTTGAGGAACATCCTTATAAATAAGGCTTCTATGAATATAGTGGAACATATGTCCTTGTTATATGTTGGAACATCTTTTGGGTATACCCCCAGGAATGGTATAGCTAGGTCTGCAGGTAATACTATGTCCAATTTTCTGAGGAACTGACAGACCAATATCCAGAGTGGTTGTACCAGCTTGCAATCCCACCAGCAATGGAAGAGTGTTCCTCTTTCTCCACATCCTTGCTAGCATCTGCTGTCACCTAAACCACCAAACAAATAGTAGACATGGAGGGGCCCATGGCTCCAGCTGCATACATAGCAGAGGATGGTCCTATCTGGCATCAATGGAAGGGGAGGCCCTTAATCTTATGAAGGCGCACTGCTCCAGCATAGGGAAATGCTCGGGAGGTGAGGTGGGAGTGGCTGGGTAGGTGAGGAACACTCTCGTAGAAGCAGGGAGAGGGGGATGAAATAGGGGGGTTACGGAGGGGAAACCAACCAGGAACAGGTATAACATTTGAAATGTAAATAAATAAGATAACTGACAAAAAAAAAATACACTTAGAAGAAAAAACAGAATGTACATACAAATGTATGTATGTATGTATGTATGTATGTATGTATGTATGTATGTATATGGAAAAGTGAATACCATTGTTCCAGAGGTATTAGTCACAAAAATGAAAAAAAATCAAAAATATTGAAATTCACATGGAAGCGCCAAAGACTCTGAATTCTATAAGGAATTTTAAACGAAAAGACTAATGTTTGAGTTTGAATTATACTACAGAACCATAGCACTGCAATCTGTGTGCTTGCTGTCACACAACAGGCACAGAGCAGTGGGGTAGAGTATGATTGTGAAACAATATGCATTTCAGTGTTCGCTTCTTTCTTTGGTTGAACATCCTTCACATCTTCCTGTTGTCGGTCGGTCTCCTGACCCTCCAATATTTTATTCTTCAAGGTTTATACTTATCATCTACGGAAAGACTAGCCTATCAATAACTCTATCAACATTGTGCTCCATACTAAACCACAATAACTCCGTTTGAAAGTGCATTCCATATTTTTAACCCAATTTTACATTACTTTTAGAAGATAATTATTACCATATTACTATATTAAAGTGATTTATTCATGTGTTAGAATTTCTTTTTGTATTTTTTTTTTTACTGATTTTAACCAAGACGACTTCTTTCTGAATCAACATTCATAAAAAGTGATTAAAGGAAAAACATAGTCGTACTGATGGAGAAAAACAACTCACAACCTCTTGCTTCTTTCCTCTCACTATCACAATTATGGGCAGTTATCAATCTGCCATTTTACCCATGCCCAACAAGCTTATTGCATTGTATCTGATTAAGGCAATTTCATGGGACCCAACCATAGACAAAGAACCATAGGCAACAGAGGCTTACTCTGAATAAGAGAATAGTCTTCCCCAGAAAAGAGTTTCCCAATTGGTTATCCAATACCACATGGTCAGTCCTGAAACTATGTACATAAAAGCAACATCATACAGATTGAGCATGTTTTACTTGTATACTTAAGAATATATTCTACAAAAACAATGACATTAAAGAATGATGATTTTGAGAGATAGAAAGGTAGGTCACATGAAAGAGGTTTGAGGAAGAAAAGGATGTAATTATAGTTTAATTTCAAAAATATAAATAAATATTTAAAAAAAGAAGTAATGGGAAAAGCAGACACTTAACTCTCTTACTCATCAATGTTGAAAGGCACCTTCAGTCCATAGAAACAGTTTCACTATGCACTTTTTCTCTTAGAGCAAAGGGATGGAGCCACCTGCTCTGAAGCTCTAAAACAGAGTCTGCTCAAAAATATTATTTTTAAAAGAGATGAAAGAGAGGATGTTATATCTTACATAATAAAGAATGACAATAGATAAAAATTACTATAACTGGAGGTCACAGGCTAGGGCACAGCTGCTTAGAATAATTTTGAAATAGAGGATGGAAAAGTAAATTTCCCCCAAACCCCCAACCCCAGTATCTAATACAATCTGTCTATATTTTGAAAAAAATAATTATAGTGTGTCACTCTTTATAAAGCAAATAGAAAATGTTAGTGTTTTCTTGTGCATCATGTATGCATGTGTGCATGTTTGAGTCTGAGTATGTTTGTATGCAAATGAATAAGCACATTTGTGGACATGTTTGTGGAAGCTAGAGGTTAATCAGGTATATTTCTCTACTGCTTTCTACTTCACTTTTGGACACAAGGTCTACCTCAGTTTTGGACACAAGGTCTCTCAGTGAGCCTGAAGCTCACTGATTTAACAAGTCCATAGGGCAGGACTTCCCAGTGCATGTACTGCACTGTGACTTCCCAAATGGGTGCTAGTGACACAAACCTGGGTTCTCATGCTTACACAAGATTCACGTTGTCACTTGAATGTCTTCTGAGCCAAGATAACTCTATTGTTTAGAGATATTTTTCAAGAGGATAATGTCTTTTTTATTTATTTATTTATTTATTTATTTTGGTTTTTTTGAGACAGGGTTTCTCTATGTAGTCCTAGCTGTCCTGGAACTCACTCTGTAGACGAGGCTGGCCTTGAACTCAGAAATCCGCCTGCCTCTGCCTCCCAAGTGCTGGGATTAAAGGTGGCGCACACCACCACCACCTGGCTAAGAGGATAACGTCTTAAGGGTCCTGTATAGCAGCATCGTTTTTTGACTGCTTTTCTGTAATTAAACATTCTCATAATGTTGGGGTTTCAGCAGAGCAGGAAACATTCATTAATATTTAACACTCCTGTAACTCTATAAATGGTGACAGTGCTCTATAGTAAATAAAATCAGGTCTCAAAATGTTCCTATTTAAGACAGTTGTCACATAGACATATCCTTACAACTTGTAATAACCTCCCCAGGGAAACAGCCCAAAGTCCTATCACTTAAAACAGTAGCATACAAAACAGAGTGTTGGAAAGTGGTCTGTGAAATACAAGCTGTCCTGATGAGACAAGGCTCAAACTTGCCCTGGGGGGCAGGGGGCAGGAGGGCTTTTTTTCCTCTAATTGAAATGATGCTAGACTCTCTCAAGTGAGCTCCCTAATACCTCTTCGAGGTTGCTATCCCCTCCATTGGTGTACCTTCATTCTGTTGAGTTTACTGAGAGTCAGCGGTACCCTGACATATAGGAAGATAATGCTCTTTTTTCTTGAAGGAGGGTCGATTCCTAGCTTCTGTAAATGAAGGATTTATTCTCCTGTATTAATAGCCTTGGAGGCTTGATGCCTCTGTCTGTGAACCTAGGCCTAGACCTGGAAGCTTCTAGCCTCCATACAGTCTTATCTAGGCCTAGAGTGTCATAAGCCTCTGAGACTCCTTGCTGAATAAGCTCACCATCTCTATCTAGTTCTTTCTGATCTCTGGCTAGCTGGTTCAATTCAGTTGTTCTGGGTTAGACTCCTCTCCAAGCTGACTGATCAATCTAGCTTGTCTCTTAGCCTCTGACAGCATTGCTTTGTTTGATCTCAAACTATCTCTGGCAATCTGATCTAATCTTCTAGCTCCTCATTCTCTGGTTCATCTATATCTAGTTTATTCTCTCTGCAACCTGTCTCTGTAAAACTGTCCCAGTAAAACTGACTTCTCCTCTTTTCCTCACCCTGAAGTAACTTCTCTTTCTTCTCTTTTCTGAGAATTGGGTGTATCCTGTTCTCCCAAATCTTTCTCTGATTCATCACTCTGCCACTCAATTAGATATCATTCTCAAACATGGGCACTTTCTTCTGCAAAGTAACTTTACTTTTATTGTCTAGGATTAACTTAAGGGAGACTCATACCAGAACTAGAACAGTCTTTTTTTTTTTTTTTTTTTTTTTTTTTTTTTTTTTTTTTTTTTTTTTTGGTTTTTTGGTTTTTTTGGTTTTTTTCAAGACAGAGTTTCTCTGTGTAGCCCTGGCTGTCCTGGAACTCACTCTGTAGACCAGGCTGGCCTCAAACTCAGAAATCTACCTGCCTCTGCCTCCCAAGTGCTGAGATTAAAGGCGTGTGCCACCACGCCCGGCTCTTTTTTCTTTTTTTAACAGTAAACAATACAATCTCAGGGTTCCTGCTACATACTCATATTGAGCGGAACATCCCTGGCACTTGGAAGTATACTCATGATGCAATTTTCCTCAGAAGAACGTCTCATTACCCATGACCACCATCTTCTCTTCCTTACTGAATAAGTCTTGCAAGCTGGGGAAGTGATGCAGTAAGAAGCCCTTCATTTATCTATCTAACCATGCTAAGGCAGGAGTTCTCATGTGCACACATTTTTCTTACTTCAAAGTCATTCAAGATTCTGTCATTTTTTAAAGCAAGTGTAAGAGGGATCTCCTGGCAAATTTTCTCTTATGGTGACGACATCCTTCAAACAGTGTAAAACCCCGCCCTGGCCCTATCTTTTCAAGAACCTGTTAGAAAGAACTTTCAGAAAGAAACAGGTCAGGTCCCTTCAGAGATTGTTTGTATCAAATCTAGGCTTGACTGAAGCAAATGCTCAGTAGATCCCCATAACAGAGCTTTCCTCACAGCCAGCAAAGTTTTGTCTGTCTAGAGAATGTTACACAGTTGTCTTTATTCAGAGTGAATGCTACGACATTTATTATAGTGTGTAATGGTACAAAGACCAAGGGTGAGTAGGGACCAAAGGGATGTAATTAGGAATGGCAGCATTTAAGAAAACTAGAGAGATGTAAATATCCATCTGTCTATTTGAATTTCTACATTTATCTTTTCCATTTTACATATGTGCACAAGGTTAAAACATGGGGTCCACAGCTAGGATAAAATAGTCAGAAACAGACAATAAAGAGTAATATTAAAGTGAAAAAACTGAAAGAAGTTCATGGTACATTACCTTGCTATTGAATGAATGTGATGGACATTTTTGCATATGTACATGTATTTAGCATGTGTGCATGTGTGTCCACCTGTAGGCTCACCTGTATGTGTGTAGTGCCTGTGTGCATGTTTGGTAAGAATTTGGCCATAGCTGTCTTCTTAACTGCTCTCTTTATATACTGAGACAGGGTCTCTCACTGGTAAACCCAGCCAGTTTAGCCAGTAAGCTTATCCTACGAATGCTTTCTCTCTCCTGTTCAGGGGTTAGAGGCAGGCCCCCAGAATCACTCAGCTTTTATGTGCATTTTGGGGATCTGAGTTCAGGACCTCACATTTTGTGGGAAAAATACTTCATTCTCTGAAGCATTCCCTCCATCCCAAATAATGAATTTCACTATGAACATTTACACACACACACACACACACACACACACACACAGAGAGAGAGAGAGAGTGAGAGAGAGAGAGAGAGAGGGAGAGAGAGAGAGAGAGAGAGAAAAGACATGACATTGATGAAGTTGGGGGGGCAGGGAAAAGTAAAGACAGATCTGAGAGGAGATGGGGGAGTATTAAGAGGTTTAATATTGCTGGGCAGTGGTGGCGCACGCCTTTAATCCCAGCACTTGGGAGGCAGAGGCAGGTGGATTTCTGAGTTCGAGGCCAGTCTGGTTTACAGAGTGAGTTCCAGGACAGCCAGGGCTACACAGTAAAACCCTGTCTCGGAAAAAAAAAAAATAAAAGTTTGAATATTATCAAAATATGCGATGTGACCTTCTCAAAGAAAGAAGTAATTGCATAGGAATGTCTACATTTGGGAAACAAAATAAACTTACTTACCTCTAAAAAGTTAAAATAAATGAATAGAAGGAAAAACTCCTGAACTATGTAATTGTAATTGAAGTCGTGAGTAATAAGCAAACTATGCTGCTGTAATATGCACACAAGGACAATATCAGTTTCTTTGTAAAAAGGTGTTTTCCAACCTTGTGATTGTTACTAAAATGATTTTGCTTAAGGGTTTGTTACCCACAGCCATGGACTGCCGCAGCCCGGTTCTACCTCGTGACAAAAAGCAGGCTGCCACTCTGCCATCGGATCAGTCTTCCTTGAGACTAAGTAATCTGACTTATGCTTATGTTCTGCCATTTGTCAAGTACCAGGTACGGCACAGAACTTTATGTCCCATTTCCTCTGACTTATGTTCTGGATTTGACATGCAAGCCCTGGGGATGCACGAGAGCTTTGTGCCTTAACCAATGCCTATTCAGCCACGCTGGAGAACTGAGAGCAATGTTTCAGTTTTCCTGTTTCTGGTTGCGGGAGCCAAATGGCTCAATCATTCACTCCACAGTGATGAGTTTGACAAGCTGAGGATGGGGATGACACCCACATCCCGGACATTCCACTCCTCGTGTGTATGAAATTAAAACCCGAAACTGAAAAACACGCTTCTTTGGGTTTCAAGTGAGTTGGGCCGAGGTGTTTGAAAGGACAGAGGTCTCAATTGTAGTGGGCAATTCTTACTTACGAATTGATTTTCTCTAAGCAGAGTCTCTCTGTGTGATTCTTCAACACATGGCTGTCAGCTTCACTGACAAAAGCAGTTATGGGTTTTAGAAAAGATGCGACAGAAGAAGAGAGGGATGAATGCACAATTTTCAGCTGTGAATACCAGTAATAATTATCTGTCTTTGATTAAAAAATCATTATCTCAAAAGCAGAGAAGGCTTTTAACTCTCAAATGCAATGCGGTATAAAGAAAGAGTGCTGGGGAAGAGGGAAACAGTAAGTGGGCAAACAGGAGAGAAAGTGGGAAAGGAGAAGAAAGAGCACAGGGCTGAAGATGCATGGAGTCACTTCTGCATTTTCCTTTTGCAGCTTCATCTCAGAACTAAGCAAACGTCTCATTAATTTCTACATTTAAAATCCGATTCTGAGTGCAAAAGTAAATTACTCTTTTGTGGTCTTTTATCTCCACTTCTACCAGTGACAGACCTGAAAGAGATGAAATATTTCAAGCAATTAAGCAATGTATGTTATTGTGTGTCTTGGTGTGAGCACTGCGTCGGCAGTTTGGAGTGAAGAGAAAGAATGAGAAGGCATGGGGGGCTGAACATCAGCACAGGGGCACAATGGCCAGGCTGTTGGATGCCTGCTTGTCATCTGTTCCTCTGTACATCTCTTAAGAACTGGAGTCTGCAAAGGACTTAAAGGCAGCAACCCTGAGAAAACGTCGCCAGCTTCCGCGCATACTTCTCCCACATGCATGGTGCGCAAACTTCCTCTCCTTGTGGCGATAACAAGGAAGTGAAGTGGTCTTCCATACAGACTCAAACTAGGAAAATAGTGGCCAATTTTAGACTTAATATCAATAGAGTGTAAGAGAGTGAAAGTAGCAGGCATTTATTTTAGCCAACATGGAAAACATGTATTGTAGACCCCCTTACTATGCTTGCTGTCTCAAGTTGAAAGCACAGCCAATTTCTTTTACAACTTCCATGTCCGATGCACATGCTTTATTTCAGGCCATGACTATATATCCCCAGGGGCCCAGACACATTATTCATGTACTTCTTCTCAGGGGCTCCGTCTACATTGCTGCTGATTGTCAGCTCTCACAAGCTTCTGTGCACGACACCAGTGTTACCAGAAATGCGAATGGCGGCAGATGACAGTCTGAGTGCATTCCCCAGTCCATATAATCTTTAAAGCAACCCTGCTGGCCTTGGGCATTCTCGTTTTACAGATGGAAACGTTGAGGCTAACAGAAAAAAAAAAAAGGTGGTGTAGCTATCAGTCAAATCCCCAAGGGAAGTGATGGAGGCTCATTCTGAAGGGTACTTTTTGATCTGAGAGAAGAGTTCACACAAATTCCTATTTGAAACAGTTTTCAAAGCTGGACCCTAGTTAGCATTCTTCTCTTTTTCTCTGATAAAACATGCTCAGATCTGCCTAGGACCATGCCCTGGTGTCCACAGTTGAGACTCTCAGGATTTTATTTGAATGTATATATGAAAACAAACTTTTCTCACAACCTAAGAATTAGCAGATAAGAACAATTAGTATCTTTAAGGATGTGTTATAAAGAAGGAAATCTTGCCAGTCATGGTGAATCAAGCCTTTAATCTCAGTGATACAGGGGCAAAGAAGACAGATCTCTGAGTTTGAGACCAGTCTGCTCTACAGAGCAAGTACTATAACAGTCAGGACTACACATAGAAACCCTGCTTAAAAAAACAAAACAAAAACAAAACAAAAAACCCCAACAAAAAAAGAACAAAACCCAAAAAAAAAAAAAAAAAAAAAAATAAAACAGGGAGAATATTTTGAAATGTAGAAAGGAAATTGAGAAATAATTTGTTTTTCATATTCCTTAGAAGAATTAAACTTTTTTTGCTATTACTGGCTGACTTTCATACTGCTAGTAGGTGCTTAATATGCTACCCTAGGAGACCATATCAGTTACAACCATGACATCCATGAACTATAATAATTACTGACTTTGCAAGATGTGCCCACTGGTACAATCCTGGCACAAACATTATGGGAGTAACCAACCACTTTCTAGCTGCAATTATGTCCTGCTCTACAATAAGAAACTCATTCTTTGTGGTATTATTGGGCCAAGAACAACTTATTGCTAGACCTTTCATAGACTATGGGAGAAAAAAAATCCCCTGCTACTATCATTCTCACAAACGGACAGAATATTAAACCTATTGCTACTTATCTTCCTAGTATGACACAGTTTTACCTGTAAATCAATGTATCTCTTGACCCTCATCTGAGAAGCTTCTAGCTGCAGTAGATGGTGATTAACACAGAGACCAACAACTGACCATGGGGCAGAATGCTCAGGCCTAAATAAAACAGATATACCATGCTAAGGCTCAGAGATCACATGGAAGAGAGATTAGAAAAAGTGTAAAAACCAGAAGCAATGAATGAATGGAAACAAAAGGCTATGCCCTGTACATAGCCAGGTAGGTGCATTTATGAATTCACAGTGATTACAACAGAACACACCAACCCTGTGCAAGCCAAATCTAGATCAAATCCCAGCAACAGAAAGGAAGTTGTGCTCACAACTAACTATGGAGTTAGGGCCAATTATTAGTTGCTGAAGCAGGAGGAGACAGATTTTTCTAAGAGTGTATCCCATGATAAGTCTATCATGACCCAGTGGAAGATCACATATCCAAGGAGACTTGGTCATCACAAATTTGTCTTCGTGTATTAAAAACAACATAAAAAGGAAGAAAGAAAGAAAAAGCCAAAAAAGAAAAAAGATAACGCTGAGTGGGCAGGGATGCAGGATGGATCTAGGAGAAATTTAAGAAGTGGGAGTTAATATGATCAAAACAGTTTATATGAAGTTGTCTCAAGAACTAATAATTTAAAAAGACTAATCAAAACAGGTCTCAAGGAATTTTGGGTAAACAACATTATACCGATGCTTTGTTTTTTAAAATAAAGCTTACAATTTTGGAAATCATCTCTTTATATGAATGACCCCAGCACATTCAAAAGTTTAGGAATATTCAGTTTGGGAATATTCTGAATGTTTTACATGTAGGAGCCAGAGAAAAAAATAATATTATTTAGATTGTTTTTCTCTTACTATATATTAGTATTCAATACATGATTCTCTTATAAATAATCAGGAGATTAAAAAAATAGGAATACCCCATATAAATGGCAAACAAATATTGCAGGGACATAGTTATAGAAATTGACTCTCATGTAAGCCAGTAGAAAGTAGGGTAATAGATTTTAAAATCATTGAAAATGTTTTGCCTAGTTTTGCATTGAAATAAAAGTAATGTTTCAGATTATATTTAAACATTTCTAGCAAACATGCTATTTAACATCACTTCAATGTGAAAGTTCTGGTAACGGTTTCACCACATGGGGCACAGCACTCTGAAACAGCTGAATATTTTCTAAAGAAAAGGGGAAGAAGAAGAAACAGTAACTCATAGATCAAAATCTGTCTCAGTGCTGACAGTTACCTTAGTAGTAGGGACTAAGATGTATTTTGCTTTCTCATCTCCAGGAAAGCAGAATGAGCCCACAAGTTTTTTTCTTGCAAAAAAAAAAAAATTATCTGAAAAATCTCACCAGCAGAGGGGATATTGGTGATAGCTAACAGGAGAGGGGACATGCACAGGAAGCAGTAGATAGTAATATTAGATATAGACATTAGTAGTTAAAAAGCCCAGTCAGAGACTACAAAAGAGTCTTTAGAAATGAACCAGAAATTGTAATCAAATCACACTGCATCTTCAAATATCACATCTGTCTGAGTAGGATAAAATTTTAATAGGTTGTGCTGTATAAGTCTCATGTTTCTTCTGTGCTCTAGTGTGGGACTTCAAAGGCAATCTAAGTCCTGGCTATTCTAAATGGGATTGGGGGGGGGGGGGGGGGCTGTGTAGGTGTGGTCTTTTGCCTTTGCATTTCCAGATGGAAGATGCTAATCAAGTCACTTAACCTATTTGTTTTTTTGAGCATCTTACTGTTCCTTTCTTCCTACTCAGGGCTGGGATGGACACTGACAGGGTCC
Source organism: Montemys delectorum (assembly GCA_019843815.1). NCBI lineage: Eukaryota > Metazoa > Chordata > Mammalia > Rodentia > Muridae > Montemys > Montemys delectorum. The sequence continues at coordinate 26,555 of JADRCD010192181.1, forward strand.
AAAACTAGGAGTCCTGGTAGAAGCAGAGCGTGCTCATGGTGGCAATGACACCTACACGGGTAGCAACTGAAGCCTCAAATATGACTCTCGCTCGGGCGGGCGTAAAAGACAGGGATCAAATATTTCATTTTACTTATAACACAGGAAAGCTGGCAGATGATTTGAGTAGCCAAAGGAACATTCCAAAGCTTTCCTTTATACAAAGATTTTCAACCTTGAAACTGTGGGAAGTGGAGATAGCCCAGTCTTAACTTGTTTGCCTTATGAGCAGTAGGACCTGAGTTTAATCCTAGAACTCTTGTTATAAAAGCTGGGCAAGACAATTCATTCCAGGGAGATGGAGACAGGCAAATCCTTCACACTTGCTTTCGCTTGCTAGCCAGCTAAGCCTACTTTATGAGTTTCAGAACAACGAGAGAACCCTTTTCAATCAATCAATCAATCAATCAATCATCAACCAATAAAAAGTGAACATGACTGTGGAGACGTAGGTAAACCTCTCTTAGGGATGGAAGAATTGGAAGGCAGTCGCCAAGGATCTACAGTACAAAGTAGAATTTGCTTGTCCACAGATAAGAATTATTTTATAAGCTGCCATTCATCCATGATGTATAGGGTTAGAAAATAACTTCCTTTAAATTAGAATCAGGTAATCATCAAAGCCACAGAGTCAAGTAACTAGTGAAACTCTAGAGCAGTGGTTCTCAGCCTTCCTAATGCTGTCATCCTTTGACATAGTTCCTCACTTTCTGGTGACTCCCAACTATCAAATTATTTTTGTTGCAACTTCATAGCTGTAATTTTGCTAGTCTTATAATGTAAATATTTGATATGCAGGATATCTGATATGTGACCCTGTGAAAGGGTTGTTTGACCCACAAAGGAGTCATGACCCAGAGGTTGAGAACCACTAGTCAGACAATATTCAATTTCTCCATAACACAGATTTTTCCCCTAAGTCAGTGAATTATTTGAGCTCAATTTGTACCCTTAGGTTTCCTTAGAAATCAGGGCGAAATCCACAGTGAACTCACTTGTACATCTTGTTTTAGACATTACCACCCAGGCCACTATTTGTCCTCCTTTGTATCAGAAATCAGATTTATATTGTCTTCAGTGGTAGATTCTTCCCATTTGCAATGGGGCATTACAATGATATAACAGCACACAGGCATGTGCTAATCTCTCTGGATGATTAGACCCCGACATGTCAGAAACATAACTCGATTAGCTCGACACTCTCTGGGGAAAACGATGAAGCTTGTTTGTAAGGCAGTCAAACTTGGTTCTAATACCCAAGGAAACTTGCCTAGTGCCTGGCTAGAAGTATAAAGGAATACCCAAAATGTTTTCTAAAAATGAAGGGAAATATGTTTAAAATCATAAGAGAAGCATATGGGACTCAATTTCCATTGCTATTTTTTCTTGTCTCATTTAAGGAAAAAGAAAGGGGTGGGAGGAAAAAATAATGTTCTCTTTACATCCCCCCTTTTTTCTTTATAAGACCATACCAGAATAGTCTGTTTTCTTTCATCTGTTGAGCATTACACTGAACCACAAAGCTGGTTTCATGTAAAAGTATCCTCCATTCCTCTTTCTTCCAGGAGCTTCTCTTCCCTAAGACATGTGCATCATCTTCACCCTCACTACAGTGCCTGGCCCTGGGTGGCTGTGTTGTCAGGGACAGCACTGGAGCTGAGCCCTTCCTCCAGTGGTGTCCTTGTCTTGCCTCTGCTCCTGACCTTGCACATTCCCATGCCTGAAGCTTTGGTGCATTCCCAAACTTCCACAGCTGCCTATACATTCTTCCACTTTGGCTCACTGCTTTTCTCCTGGACCAAAAGTGAACTCTGCTTCCCTGGTTCTGCAGTCACAAAATGGATCTCTGATTCAGCCTTCAGCCCATCAACTATCAACTCTCAGCTCTAAACACTCTATACGCTTGCAAAGTGGAGTATACAGTTTACAGTCATCTGAAGAAAAGTTATAAATGAGAGATTTTCCTTAGTAAACTCAATAAAGTCCCAGGGGACTATAAAAAGGAGAAGAGACATCCATGCTACCCTGCTAATGGCTTTCCCAATGTCTGCATACACACTGTGGTTTAACATGCAAGAGTAGGGGGCTGGAGAGATGGCTCAGTGGTTAAGAGGACTGATTGCTCTTCCAAAGGTCCTGAGTTCAAATCCCAGCAAACACATGGTGGCTCACAACCATCTGTAATGAGATCTGATGCCCTCTTCTGGTGTGTCTGAAGACAGCTACAGTGTACTTACACATAATAAATAAATAAACCTTAAAAAAAAAACATGCAAGAGTATAATTGGCCACTTTACAGGAAAAGAAAGTATGCTTCTGATTGGTGACCTCTCTTCTCTTTCTTTATTGTACTAAACAACATTCATCCCACTATGGCCTACTTCTCTTCCACTTCCCCCAAGGTTCCCTTCCCCTCCCTACTGCATTATTCCTATGCAGGTAAGGAGAAGAGGGAGGAAGGCACTGCAAACACTATTCAGCTTGCAGAACTCCAACAGATACGTTCACCACTCCTACTAAGGAAGACCTCTGTGGAATGTGACAGATGCACACTCTTGCACACAGAAGATCTGAAACTTAATGCACGAAATCTCTTTTATTACTGCATCAGGCTCCACACTTTCATAAGCTCCTTCTAATACATAACACTCATGTATATTTCATATCTCTCAACTTTACATAATTTGTGAGTCTTTTATTGAAGCATATCTGAGCCCGGGGATGGTATAACACTATGTACAGAGGAAGAGTTGGCAAATACAACTGCAGCTTCTGAAGAGCTATGTCACTGTAGTGTCAACCTAACAGCAGTGGTAGGCGAACATGGTCGCCTAAACCTCGAGGGTCCTTAACCTTGGCTCTGCTTGTCATCAGGATTCTCAATCTGTAGCCCTTTCATGTCTTAAACATTCACTTAAGAAACACATTCTGTTTTTTTGTGGAGAAAGGGGAAAACTGAGCACAACTTCATGTTAGATTTTCTTTATTTTCAAAAGTACCCTTTAATATGACAGCTAGTCTTAAATGAGTTTTAAAGGATGACGACTTGACCTGGAATTTAAAAAAAAAAAAAAAAAAAAAGCTGTATTAGATACTTGCAGATACACCGTTAAAGTGAAACAGCCATTATCTTTTGTACATTAACAGAGGGCAGAATGCCATCCCCTTTCATTTCTCCAGTAAATCAAATTGCATTATTCATTAGCACTGAATGTTTCCAACTGCCCCCTCTCCCCACACACCATTACCTCATCTTAAACAAGGATTGGTTTTGTCTCTTCTAAAAATAACCTCTCCGATACACTGAGCTTCTAAAATTTTAGGCTTTGCAAAAGTTAATTTCTCTGGTTAGAAAACTAATAGTCTCTGGATTAGAATCAGATTGCAGAGAGAATGAACAAGCAAGTAAAAGGCATCTTTTTGCTTGTTCTTCATTTTTCCCATTTGTCACTGGGAGAATTTTAGTATTAAATAACTCTTGGGGTATTGAGTTATCAAGGGATGGAACTAAGTGAAATCTTCAACTGGAACTGTAACAAAACTTCCAAAGTGATGCTAGAGAGATGGATAATCAGTTAGTACCATTTGCTGCTTGGTTTCATAGACTCCACATTGTGGCTCACAATCATCTGTGCAACTTCAGTTCTAGGGGATCCATGTTTCTGGCCTCTGGAAGACACCAGTCACATGTGTGGTGCACATACATACATACATGCAGAGATACACTCATACACATAAAATAGATATGTCTACACCATAAAACAATTCTGAAGTAATGCATTTGGTCATATGGACACAAGTATTAAAATACTTTTTCAAGAGGTTTTGTCAAGCTATAGCTACAGGTTTACACAGTTGAGGTTTTACAGAAATGCATAAGAAGTACCCACCATCTTTAGATCTATCTATCTATCTATCTATCTATCTATCGTATATCTAGTCTATATGTATGTAGACATACACACACATGAACCAGCAAACATGTACTTCAAACATACACATAAAGGGGGTGGAAAGGAGAGAGAGAGAGAGAGAGAGAGAGAGAGAGAGAGACAGAGACAGAGACAGAGACAGAGACAGAGACAGAGACAGAGACAGAGACAGAGAGTAGAAGAGAGGCAGATGGGAAGAGATTGATGAGAAATATAGATTCAGAGGTATTCCTTTTCAGGTATGTCAGACCTCCAGGCACTGAAGCCTGTACCTCATGTAGAATGCCATCTCCCATCTTCCACTCAGAGCAATTTTGCATCAGCAGTTTGCCTTTCATTAGCAGGGTCTCATCAGGTCCACATCAGAAAGAGAAGATACATTGTTTCTATTACCATTTATTGCACTATTTGTTTCCTTTAAGAAACTGTGCTTAGTCTGTGACTTTAAATTATGTAGCAAGAACAGGATTCTAGTGTTTAGCGTCCATATTTCCTCTCCTGTCTCTTCACTTGGTCAGAAGAGAAGTCACTCTGAGTCTATTTACAAGACAAACTGTTTCGATTTGCCCCAGCAGATGCTTGCCTCTTGCAAACAATAACTTAGTTTCAGGGACTTCTGAACCGTTCTTTCTTTCTTCTCAGATCAGGCTGTAGCCTCCAGATTACACCTCATTCATTTAGGTCTTACAAACTCAGCCATGAGTGGAGCTCATATTTACTTCTGCAAGATGAAAATGGGATTGTTCAAGTGTGACAATATAGGGACATTTTTATGTCAACAACTGACATCAGAATTCCTCCTCCGAAAACAACCGCCTCTGACCGAAATGCACCTGGACCACAGAGCTCTGTCTGTTGGTTGGAGAAAGATGTAGCAGGTGGCAAATGAATCAGACATCACCAGAGAGAAAGGTTGGAGTATTTGGGATGTTCCGAAAGGTGAAAAGAAAAGGGAAAGGGGAATGGGAATGGGAAAGAGAGGAATGAATATAGCCTTCTTCAGAAAACTACCCTGTAATATCCCTTGGTCCTTTGTCAGATTTAAATGAAAGAAAACTAACAAAGGCTGGAAATGGATTCTTTTTTTTAATTTTAAGTTGTTGCTGTAGTAACTACAGGTTTCTATCGTGTTTTATTTCATGGATATGCTATTTATTGATCATCTAAGTGTGGTCTGAGATAGAAGACGGTGTCTCCACCTCCCCAGAACATCAGAAGAAAGATCATCTTTAACTCTAATGGTCATTTTACCTCAAAATTTAATTTGCAGAAGACTCAAGTCAACACCCAACCAATTTATCCAAAGTAAATAGTTCTAAATTTTGTGCAGACAACAATTCAATGGAGTGCATAGAGCAGGCTTGTAATTTAAGATGTTCTTCCCAGCATTGTTTCAGAGAGTTTATACAAAAAAAACAACAATGTTCTTGTCCTTGAGGAATTTACATGTTAGTAGTGGAAGATACAATAGGAGGTAGAGAGCTAGCTAGCATCACATAGGTCAATACACTCTAAAGCCTTGTGTAATATGAAGGGTGGGTGCTGAGACAGGAAAGAAGAATGAACAGTTTAGGGGAAGAAAAGGCAAGAAAGAGGTCAATAACTATTCTGGGATGAGAATGGAATATCTATTTATGTGTGGATGCAGACAGAGGAAGATAGGACAGAAATAATTTTATTAGATATTTTTTGGATGAACTTGACATCTTCCATCTTAGCTTCAAGTAGAGTAAGAATGTTTCCTTAATCTGTGCTAGCAGGCTCTCTAGAATGTCAAACCAAATGTCCCAAGAAAAGGACTTACTTAAAATTATTGTTTAATTGAATCCTACAGTGAAACTCAGAAGAAATATAATCACAGGCAAAATGGAGCAGAAAGCTAACCTGGCACTTCAAATAGGCTAACTTGCCTGCAGTTTTAAGGTTGTGAAGGCAGAAACTACAGTAAATTTTGCCTATGGTGAAAATGAAGGGAACCCACCACTCCCTGTGCTGTGGGGTAGGTGTTAGGCACTGCAAAAACACTATTAGTATCATTATTAATGACTATCATCCATGTTGGTCCATTCATGAATTCTGATGTTTGTGGTCTTTATAAAATAAGTGAAGACCTTGGGGGAAGAGACATTTGACTTAATGAATAAAAGCTGTTACACTCTTCTCTGGTGCCGTTGGTTGCTCTAAGAAAGGCTATTATTCATGAAAATAGACTGCATTTACACCAACACTGGTCATTTTGAAGAACACTTGATAGGTATCTTGATGAAGCTACATGACAACCAGAGCTGCTTACTCTGGAAACACAGATGCATGTCCAGCCACGCCTAGCTCAGATTTGGGGTGGATACTTGGTATTTTTTGCAATAGCTAACACTGATGAATGTTTGATGGCATTGTAACCCTTTCTGCTTAGAGCAGAAGGTAGCACTTCCTCTGCTGGTCCAACAGGGGGTAGCTGTGCCTGGTACAAAAGCAACAATGCTTTGATCCATGTAATCACAATCTTTGATTTTCCTGAAGATATTCTATGATCAGTATCAAAATCCATTCACTGGCTCTCTGAGCATGATGTTTTCCTTATTTTTGTGAGCCAAAGATGAGACACTTCCTGCAATGCACCATCTGGGGTTGCAACATTAACCCCTCTAAAAGGATTCTTTCATGTATTCTTTTCTTGTCTACTTTTGATATCTGTTGTTAGTAAGGCTAGATCAACTAGTACCACAAGGGAAGAAACTGCAGCACGGTGGTGACAGAGTGGCAGCAGACCTGGGTAAAGCTATGCCTGAGGCAGAGCTTTAGAAGTGGTGGAGCCACAGGAGCAGCTGGCGGTCTTGATATCAGCAGAGACTCAGCTGCATAAGCCCAGAAGAGCAGCGATATTGGAGAGAAGCAGCTGCAATGGTGTTGGCAGAAGACAGTGGCAGAGTAGTGTCATCAACAGCAGCAATGGACATGTCATCAGCGACAAGGACGGAAGCAGCTGCAGCTTCACGCACCCAGGATCCTAGACGCTGTGGACTCAGATGCTACAATATCAGTTTCTATCAGGTAGTGAGGAATCCCGAGTTCTTAGACCTACACAAGAACTATTCAATTTGCCTCTGTAGGGTTGAATGTCTCAGTGCCCAAGACCTGTACAAGAGTTGCTAACAATACAGGGTGACACTTCCTGTTGCTTTCGATGTCTCTTGCTGCCATGCTCTGTTGTCAACATGTAGGGGTTACAAACACTGCCAAGGACCAACACTGACAGAGCTTCTCCTTGCTTACCCATGATGCATATCTTGGTGGAGCTAAACCATCCAGGTAACATGATGGGTAAGAAGTTATGTCAGACTAGAGCCACACATGAAATCTCTTTTTGTTTTTTAAATGTCGTTTGTATGTCTGGTTTGTTTGTTTGTTTTTGTGTTTGTTTTGACAAATGGCTCCCTTTGCCCTTTACCTTGAACATGCTAGGATTACAGGCATGATGCCACACCCCATTTATTCAATACTGGAGAATAAAGTGAGGCAGTTGTATGTCCTAAGCAAACTCGCTGTCTGTGGAGGCACAGCTCCAGTAGCAGAGTAGTATAGGATAGATTTTCATCACCTGCTTTAGCTTATGCAAAGTACAGTGGGATGATTCTTGGCAAAGACATACAGAACAAATCACATAGAGGCCAACAACTCCACCACTGTATATGAGAAAGGAGTGGGCACAAGTCTGCTGAGGAGATGTCTCATAGAAGCCCATTCCAGCTCCTTCATTGGGGACCCTGTAGTCAGTCCAATGGATGACTGTGAGCCTCTACTTCTGTATTAGTCAGGTACTGTCAGAGCCTCTCCAGAGACAGCTATATTAGGCTCCTGTCAGCCAGCACTTGCTGATATCCACAATAGTGTCTGGATTTGATGATTGAATATGGGAAGGATTCCCAGGTGGAGCAGTCTCTGGATTGTCCTTCCTTCAGTCTCTGCTTCATAGTTAGTCTCTGAAAATCCTTCCATGGGTATTTTGTTCCACCTTTTAAGAAGGAACGAAGTATCCACACTTTGGTCTTCCTTCTTTTTGAGTTTCTTGTGGTTTGTGAATTGTACTCTGTGTATTCCGATCTTCTAAAGAAAGGACCCAAGGAGCTGAAGGGTCTGCAGCCCATTAGCACAAACAACAATATGAACTAAGTAGTACCCTCAGAGCTCCCAGGGACTAAAACTCCAACCAAAGAGTACAGATGGGGGGTGGGGGGGGACTCATGGCTCCAGCAGCGTGTGTATAGCAGAGGATGGCCAAGTCGGTCATCAATGGGAAGAGAGGCCCTTGGCCCTGTGAAGGTTCTATGCCCTAGTGTAGGGGAATGCCAGGGCCAAAAAGTGGGAGAGGGTGAGGTGGTGAGCAGGGGGCAGGGGTAGGGGGGAAGAAAAGGGGATTGTTTTAGTTTTTGTTTTTATTTTATTTTATTTTATTTTCCTTCTTTTCTTTTTTTCTTTTTTCTTTTGGAGGGGAAGCTGGGAAAGAAGATATTGCAAATAAAGAAAACATCTAATAAAAAAAAGAAAACATCTGAAATGTAAATAAAGATAATATTTAATAATAATAAAAAAAAGAAGCCCATTTCATAGTTCCCTTAGAAGCAAAGCTGCTGCAGAGGCGCAATCCGGAAGTAGTAATGAAAAGAAATCAGCCACTGTAAAAGATAAAAGCAAGCTGCTTATAAACGCAGGTTTACTCCAAGTCAACTTGACAGATACTTAGTGAGCATCCACTGCTCACCCTCACTAAAGCAGCCAGACCGGCTCTGAAGGATCTGTGCCAAGCTGCTGTCACCAGATGCAGGGCAGATCCGAGTTAAAAGAAAGGAGAAATTTATTATCATTTTTCTTCCTGTACATTTTCGCTTGAGTTTCTTGTAGCAGTGATATGCCACTTTCGTGATTATAAAGGGGAAAAGATTCATGAATATATACATTTAAAATAATTTGTCTCATTGCAAATCAATACAATAAAGACCACTGGGATTGAATGCCAAGGAGAAAAACGGCTCCAAGCAGATTGAGGCTCCTCCTTATCTCATCATTAAAGCAGGCCCAGGAGCAGCCACAAAAGTGTTAAGCTATTAGTCTGTGGTTTTTGAATATGGCCCCAAGTAATAAAAGCTCTGTTTCAATTTAAAATGTTACATTTTTCATGCCTCTCATTAAGTCAAACTAATATCTCTCTCCATAATTCTGAATTAGTAAGGTCAAGCTATATTGGACCTAAAAATAATTATGAACCGAATGAGTCTTTCCAGATTCCTTTAATTACTGTGTCAGACCAGGAGCCCAAGTTCCTACCTAAGACTGTTTGGGAAACTCAGAGAGGCAGTCACTTTGGGGACCATTAGATGCCTCTTCTCTCTCACTGTATGTGTCTGCAGGCAACCCACGCAGTTCACGATGTAGCACAAGCTAGAGCTAATGAGCTTTCATTTCTATAGCTACGAAAACCTGGGACAGTGTAAGAAAACACAGTGCAATGTCCCTGAATAAGACATAGTACATGGATTGTATGTAGAGGAGAAATGCATTCTCACCAACTAAGATCATTATGTCTAACAAACTCAGGCTTCATTCTGTCCAGAAAATCTCATCTTTTATCATCAAGGACTCAGTCAGTGGGTTCCACTGATGGTGCCTCAGAATGCCTGAATCTTTACTCCTTCAGGAGGTAGTACAGGATTACAAACAAGAAGGGCAAAAGTGCCATGCATGTGCCTTCTGCCCATGTATATCAGACATGTATAACAGCGGGCTCTTCTGCCAAGATTCCACTAACATGATAACAGAATTCATCTAGAGACTTTATTACTAAGCCCCTCAGTATTATGAAAATGTTCTATAAAACCTACTTTAATACACAAATAAAATACTTTCACCATATATTTACTTTTGCAGATAAAATAATAATAGTATACAAGTGCTCATTGTGGAGTACGTATATGAGAGAGGATGATGGTGGTGGTGGTGACGATGATGATAATTGGAATAGTTACTTCCTGTATAAATCATATAAAATATTAATTATTTGAATATCAATAGACTTATATAAACTATTTGAATCAATGCCTAAAGGAAAATATTCAATCTAATGATTTTTTTTAAAAATATATTTTCTTAATTGCCATAAGAAAATACAGCCCTCTGGGAGATGAATGGTCTTCAGTATCCATGTGGTTCCAAAAGGAACCCCTGCATATTGGGAACAAACCTGCCCAGGACAGAGACCACCACCTCACAGAGAAGATCTGATTCTGGACAAACACTAACTTGCTTATGGCTATGTAATTACAACGGCCCCGAATTGTTGTGGAAAAACGAAGGGAGGGAATATTCTTATTGTAAAAACCACAACTGAGAAGCAGTCCAGCAGATAAGCCGGGGTGGGGCGGCGGTACAGCACAGGCTGTCTTCTCTTACTCAGGAGGCTAGGATGGGAGAATCAGAGAATTTAAGGCTTGACTTGCTTTATATCTGGAGAGCAGCAGTGAGGGTAAGTGTCCTGTGTGCCAGCTAACTGCTCAAAAAGCGGTGCATCATGCTAACTAAGCATCCATAAGAAAGGAAAAATGAAGGGAGCCAAGGAAGTACCCAATAAAGAATGGAGAGAGGGAACAGGGGAAAGGAGAAAGGAGGGAGAGAGGGAGGAAGGGGGGAAACGGGGAGGGGGTGGAGAGGCATGAGGGAAGGAAGGAAGGGAGAAGAGAGGGAGAAACAGTAGGGAAGGAAGAAGAAGACCAGAGGGAGGAAATAAAAAAGGAAGAGAGGAAAAAGTGGAACTGACTAAATGAATGCCAAGACACAGAGATGAAAGGACCACAAGAGGGTTGTGTAGGAGGAATAGCAACTTCAACTTTATGCTCTACGGAGCTCTAGATTCCTCCTCTATACTATTTGTTTTAATGATTTTTTTTTAAAGATTTATTTATTTATTTTATGTAAGTACACTGTAGCTGTCTTCAGACACTCCAGAAGAGGGAGTCAGATCTCGTTACGGATGGTTGTGAGCCACCATATGGTTGCTGGGATTTGAACTCAGGACCTTCGGAAGAGCAGTGGGTGCTCTTAACCACTGAGCCATCTCTCCAGCCCCCTGTTTTAATGATTTTTATTGAAAAGACACACACACACACACACACACACACACACACACACGCATACACAATTATGTTCTGTAGAAAATATTAGCATTCCTTGGATAATTAACGTGTCAGTTTTCCTAGTAGGTTAAACTGTTTCTCATGGCTCTGAACCCTTCCTAGCCCTGTGCTTATGAGATCAGTTTTGTGATAGCGAGCTTTTGTTAACTTTTATCTCATTTTCCTACAATTTCCCTGTAACTTAAAGTTTCCCTGACTCCTGAGGTGAGGATGAATCTGGGAGATGATTTAGAATCTTTCACACTCCTTCCAAGGAAAGAGAGAGTCTTTGTCTTTCCATTGTGGATTGGTGGAAGCTTTCTTTGCTCTGACAGAATGTGGCAGAAAAGATGCTGTAGCATATTCAGTAGGTGGCATTGACAAACTGTCACCAATCATCTTCGAGAAAGAACCTTCATGCTGTGAGGAATCCCAAGAAACCCTGGGCAGAAGCCCCATGAAGAAGAAAGAAGCCTACCACTTCAGGAACTTAGTAGAGCTTCTAGACCAGGTAAGAGCACCAGTCAGGTAAGAAAAGCACCTTGAACATTCACCATCCAGCCCCAGGAAGTCTCTAACACTCTAGGAAAACAAAAGCTAACACCTTGTGAACACCATTGCTACAGAACCATGCACAGATCACAGGTCATGGCTGAAAAGAAAATGGAAAGAAAGAACCAGGGTAGTAGATAAAAAGACTTTAAGTGGTTGTACACATAAAATAGATAAAGGAACATGCTGGCTAATTTGAAAATAATTAAACACACCTTTCAGACCCTGATGTGTCCACTCCTCAGTGAATCTACTTTTGTCCCAAAGCCCTCTATTGATATAACCAACTTAAGTTACATATCTCAGACCCTTTTCCACGATCAGTTGATAACTGTTCCATAACAACTGAGTGCACAGCATGTTCTTTTTCTTCCTACACGTGTCTGTTAGCATATATAACTCTCAGTGGTCACCATCTCATTACTGCACGTGTATCACGTCCACCTCTCTTTGCTCTCTTGCTCCCTTCTCACTGCTGCTGACACACTTCCTCATGGCTGCTAGATCTCTTCTTCCTTCAATTATTCTATCTCTTCCATGATCTTTTATTTTCCCCAAGTTAATTAGGGTTTGCATAGGATCGAGGGTGAGGATAGGAACATGGGTATCTTACAGCAGCGCCAACACCAGATGAAAGTATGCAAAACATTGTACTAGGAGCTTCGACCTTACGAGAATGGCAATACCCCTTCTGTTAATTGAGCTATAATTCATGGAAGGTTTAAAAAATATCACATTACATATGACCTTTGGGTTTTATTGAGGATTAAAATAATAAAAATGACTATGATGTCATTTATCAGCTTCAAAACAGTACAGGAAATTACACTATATGAACATTGGAAAGTCTTTCCACAATTCCCAATGTTACTTCACTGGCATTTAAAATGTGAGGAGAGCATCCTTTTATTTCTCCAAAAGTCACTCAAAAAAGGTAGCACTCTATTAGCCATTGATTTCATCTTCTTCAGACGATTGAAGCCCTCGGAAGAACACATGTACAATCCTGCAAAATCATGTTTTAGACAAGTCACAAGGTCATTTTTTTCTATTAAATACAAACACATAACCTAAATTTTTCTCTGTGAGAATTAAGCACAGAAATGGTTTTGGAAGGATACAAACAAAGTTAATTCATATATGCAGGAGAGAAGGCCCTCATGGCTTTGTTCAAGGTAAACTGCTTCATTACATGAAAAGAAGCTGAAACCACAGCAAAAAAATAGTTCATGCCTCTGTCATTGTCACGCTAAGGGATGAACTGGTGAATAGGCAGGGTTAAAAAGTATGACTAGAAACAAGACGAGTGGTTCCGGGCAGAGATGAACTGAGACAATGAATTCTGTGCACTGCCTACATTTGCCAGAGCTTGAGGTATATGGAATCTAAACATGAAAGTGATTACTGTCAATCTATACTTCACCTGGAGAAAATCACTTTACATTTGTATAACAATAGATCATCTTTTTGGTTTCTCTCTCACACTGCTGTGTGTGTGTGTGTGTGTGTGTGTGTGTGTGTGTGTGTGTGTGTATGTGGGTTTCAAACCAGGTCTCTTTCATAATGTAGACAAACCTGGCCTCTAACTCACTCTGTAGCACTCTGGCCTCAAACTCACTATCCTGCTATGTGTCTATCTACTCAACATTTCCATAATAAAAAAAATTGTCAAGGCTGCTCCGATGATGTGCACTACACACTCTCTCAGCCACCGCTGGAGAAGTTTCCTCTTGCAGAAGATGGGATCTAACAGAGACCCACTACTGGACAATGTGCAGACAGTGAGAGGCTTTTGGAACACTTTGTCCTCAATGTGATATCTCCAGTAAATCCTTCCCCTTGGGGCTCAGGGAGCTATGGGGACCAGAGGGCATAAAGATTGTAAGAATAGAGGAGGAGCTGGGTGACTACAAGGAGACAGTGCCTTCAAGAAACCACAGGACTGATGCCTACTGAAAGTCATATGAACCGTAGCAGAACACACAGAACAGCACAGGCTTAAGAGATGGGTCCCAGTGCTGAGAAGGGACTGTGAATGTGGAGCTCCCACTCTTAACCAAGAAGCTCTTGCAATTGGCCTCTGCTTGCAGAGGAAAAATTAGCTTTCTCCAACAGAGTCTTGTTGGGCATATTTAGCCCAAACCTTAGGGTAGGCTCCATGGTCAACAGTTGATGACTGACACACAGTCCATTCATGCTACTTTTGTAGACTTGTTTCATAATGCTATGATTGTGTATTTTGATGTTGTTGTTGTTTTCTCTTGCTAGACTTTTATCTATAGACTATGTTTTCTGATCATCTCTTTTTAAGGAGTGTGTGTGTTTCTTGCTGTTTTTTTTTTTTTCATTTGCTTTGATTGACTGATTTATAAAGGGAAAGAACAGGGATGCAGTTGGGTGGGTGGGAAGTGGAAAGATCTGGGAGCAGTTGGATTATGAATAGAATATGTTATATAAAAAATTTTAATAATTTTAAATGCACTGATTTACCACTGATACCTGCTGGGAAGGAAAAATCAGCTTTCTCCAATATAATGACACTGTGTCTACCAAACCTCTCCAGGGTAGGCCTCATGTTCAGGAAAAGAGAAGGAGCTGGCTAACACAAAACAGATTCCATCTTTCTCCGTATTTTTTTTCTTTTGTTTTGTTTCGGTTTTGTAATTGCCTGAAGTTTATTTTTTTTGTCTTTTGTGTTCTTGTGTTTGTTTTCTTGTTTTTTTGTTGTTTTGTTTTATTTTTGTTTTTTTCCCTTTTCTTTTCCTTTCTTTTGACAGAATAAAAGAACATAAAGCTGAGAGGGTAGGGATGTAGGGGAATTAGGTAGGACTGAGGGAACAGGAAAGAATATGATCAAAATATAGTTTATGAAAAAATAAAAACCAAAAATAATGAAATGCATAACACTGAAATAATCTCCCTATACAGGCAGAAGTGGTCACAAATTTTCAACTCTTGGCCAAGCCTAACTGACTTTTATCAATTAGGATTTCTCATACTGAGGATTACAAAAATCATTTGCATGTATAATCTTATTCAAACATGTATAACAAGATCAGAAATTGGCATTGATGTCTTTTTCTGTGGCTCTCCTGTTACATTTTTCTAAACAGGTGTAAAACTGAACCAGTAAAAGAGCTCACTAGTTTTGCTAGAGTCAGTGAGCAGCAGGTAGAATAAATCCTCCTGACTTCTATGCATAGGGTAAAGATTACAGGTATTCCCCACCATGTGTACACTCTTAGTGGGTGTGGGGAATCTGAGCTCAGTTATACTTGTTTATTTCTGCAAGAACATTATCCACTAAATCATTCCTACAATGCACAGATAAATATTAAATGGTATTAGTGACATAATTTGGGAAAATAAATACAAATTATCAGTAGATATTGATATTGTCATTAGACAGATATTATGGTGTATAACAAGTGTGGTCCAGCTTGTCTCAGTTCTGGAAAAAATACCCTAAAATACAAATCCAACCACATGTATCAATAACTAATAGCTATCAATTATAATTATTTGTCAATCTGTTTACCAATGATAAGCTTAGTGTCTGCAGTTACTGAATTTATAAGCACCTGCAAATGGGAACTTGTAACTTGTGTAATAAGATCATCGTTTCAACATTTTCCTTGGGATGATATAGGAGAGGATTTACAAATGGTTCCAATTATTAAATTCATTCTCTGATAAGTTTAAAAATTCACTGGGCCAGAAGAATGCTCTCGCAGTTGCTCAGCAGGACAGTATCTGAGTGGAAACTCCAGCCTTGCTTTGCTCCTGCCCCAGTGATCTGAGACCTCACTTGTTCACAAGGCAGAGAACTCTTTTCCCTTACACTCTCTGAGTGGCTGTTGAAAAGCAAATGACATGCAGTTAAATACCATGCTTCGGTGAACATTTCTCACTCCGCTGTCTCCCCTACCGATGTGTTTATCCACAGCCCTCTGATGTCAAGAAGAGAGATATTAACTTCGATCTGGTCCGACTCTAAAACACAAAACATGAAGCTTAGAAAACCAGACTTCTGCTGGAGAAAGTGGAGTGGGAGTGGATAGAATAACTAAGTTAACCTCGGAGACATCCTCACGGAAAGAGTTGGCCCACCAGTGACAGAGTCCACTGCCCTTTCCTTCCCCGAGGCAGAGCTCACAGATGCATCAGCCAGAGATAACCGGCCATGGCAGCACTTAGTGGCAGAAATGCCCTGCATGATTTTCCCCTCACTGTATTGATCATGTCTTGCAGATAATTTTAGCTTCTCTCACATCGGAGCTTTCAAATCAGATATCCCCAACAGAGATAGGAACACAATGATTTTTCACACACCCCACCGGAAAAGCACAAGGCAACTGAGCCATATGGAGCTGAGCCTGTTATTCTTCCACACGCTCTAAGACCCGCCTAGACTGACAAGGGCGATTCCCACATGCTGGGCTAAGGAAAGGGACAGGAACTCTAGAGCAAAAGAAGAAATAATAGTCTTGCCTGAGTTGCCAGCTCAAGACAGCTGCCCAGTGAAGAGCAGTAGCCCCTGTCATTGACTTTGCAACAACATTTTCAGCCCTAGACAAAATGAAGTCTTCTTGGGCTTGTTTTAATGGCTCTGTCACCACACAGTGCATCATTCACAGTGGGAGGAAGAATTGCTGGTTGCTGTTTCTCAAACTATTTTCCCCATGTTCCAGGGTTGCCTCTTACGGGAGACATCTTCCAGGAATAGAGAAGGCAAACTTGCAGCGTCTGATTATGAGCAATGAATGCATGGTTTTGTCTTCTATCTACAAATCTATGCCCATTTCCAACATCTGTTCTGCTCCTCTAAATGTTGTCTTGGTTATCTTTCCCTGCAAGCTACGGTTACCTGATAATACGGAGCTCAGGAACCGTATGGACTCTGATGCAAACTTTACTCCCACAGGTTTCTCTTATAACCCACAAACCATTACAAAATTCCAATTCATAGACGATCTTGATAAAAGTCAACCTCTTGCAAAAGTTATCCAGTGAAGGCTTTTGAGGTACATCAGATGCAGTGGGCTAGGACTCAGGACACAGGATCACCTTCTGCCTTATGCTTTCTTAGCTGATAATGGTATTTACTTTCCCAAACCGTAACATGTTGACTTCTCTCTCCCAAGATTCATTCATCCTATCTCACAGTGGTCTAAGATAATGAGTTTGATAATTTTTTCATTGCTGTAAAACACCAGATGAAAACTTAAACATTAAGATTTGACTATTTTATATTTGTGTAGCTCAAAGTGACGATATCATCATTACTGACTTCTAACTAGAAGCACAAACACAACTGTAAACTTTTCCACTATATCATTGTGTCTTTGTGAAAAATTTTAGCATGATAAGCAAGTGCATGAGGACAGCAATATTCATTGTGTGGATTGCAGCACATTTTGATTTCATGAGTTCTTACAAAGTCATGTCTAAGGCAGAAATGGGAACACTTGGTTTGTTGCAATTTCATGCCTGCCCTCCACAAGGGCCACATTTGAACTTTTAATCTAGTTATTTCTCTTGTAACCTGTCTCTCTTTATCACTAGATATTTGAGATATGGTTTACAGAAGAGAAATATGCACACCATAATTATGAAGACCCCAAGTCCTAGAGTTGAAGAGATGTAGAAGTGACATGAAAACATTTGAGAAGACAAATGTAGAGCTGATAGGTTGTGGGAAAAACAAATGTACATTATTATATTAAACATTTAGTTTTAAATGACAGTAGCTGGGTATAATTTATTTACTGTGTGAAGCACATGTTTTATAATAAATTATTTTGTGTTTGAAATGACTCTGAGGATGAAAATGGTAGTATCATCCTCATTTCTCAGGTGACAACTGAAACTCAGAAAGATTAAGCCACTTACACTGAAGAGTTAAGTTACTTGTCTAGGGTCTGAGAACTAGTTCATAGACTATAATGACATAGTCATGCATGACATAAAAGGACCAGGATTTGAACCCATGGAATCTGGCTCTTCGCTGGGCAACAACACTGTGTCATGCATAGAACCTAATACATATGTTCTTTCCCAGTAGTCTTCAGAAACACTAGGTGGCGATTACTTTTGTGTCTCTGGCTGTGTCATCCTTTTTCTACTTGATGAATTCTTCCAGTTCTCCAAACCGTGCTAAGTATGGAGGCTACATCTTGAGTTATCGTATCCTTGGCATGCTGAATTGGTTGTTCCTCTCTTACTTTCTTCCTGAGATCTTCAGGCCTCCCTCTGTCAGTAGCACATCATCATGTCACCTCTTCCAGTCCTGCAGTTTTCTCCCTTGAGTATCTAATTGCCTTCACTGATTGAGTTCCTTTAACCAAAGGTACTACCACTCTTCTTTCTGTTTCCCTGAAGGCTTGCAGAGAGCCTGCTATAAAGTACGTTGATAGTAAATGTTGAATAGATGATCATATAGAAATCTAAGTCTGGGACATGGTGGTGTCCATATATTTAATTCCAGCACGCAGGAGGTGAGGCTAGTCTGGCCTGCAGAGTAAGGTCTAGGGAAGCCAATGTGAGACAGAGAAACCTTGTCTCAAATGTATATGTATATGTATATGTATATGTGTGTATATATATATATGTATATGTATATGAATATGTAGTAACCTCCAGGTTCCATACAAAACTACAACGCATCTACCTGAAATATGTTTGAAGGATAGAGTACAAAGAATGCAATCACTAAAAAACAACATGACTACCTTGGACCACACTGCACCTGAACCCATGTGTTTTTGAAGTTCATAAGATACCTTACAGAATGTAAAATAAATGGTAGAAAAGGCTTCAAACCTGGGACAGCGTGGCATGGAGCATGGGGATGGAACGAGCCATGGAGCAGAAGATAATTAGACCTGAGCTGAGCTGGTAATCCACATAGGCACCAGGAGAGTATTTCACTCTGGATAGGCTAATAGGCCATTGCTTAATCAAGTTTTATTTCATTACTATCCTCTCCCTCCTTGCATTAGCAGTATGATTAACATCAATACCAGAGCTGTCTTCATATTTACACATTGTAATTAAGCTAAGGTGAAACCTTAAGAGCTCCTTAGGGATATTTATTAGCATTCAGAGCCACCTCGACTTGCAGGGTACCTCTGGCCAGTAGTTGCAAACAAAATTAAATAAAACATTGGCAGTGCAATGACACTATAAATTCTCCACAGACCTTCTCTTGCCAGTGAGTCTGGATGCCTCATGCTTCAAAGGCACAGGTTTGGCTTGCTAAAGATTTGTTTCTAAAATGTATGTCGGAAAGAAAGGTGTGTAGAAACGAATAACCGGTGGGAACGAACCCAGACCCACACTCCTGTTCACTCATGATGTTAAGATATCTGGAAAGAGAAAAGAAGATGGCTTAACTACTCACCTTGTGACTCTCGCTGAAAAGAGCAGAGGGGATGGAAAGGAAGAGGAGATAGAAAAGGAGACAAGGGGACGCAAGAGGAAGGGAGAGGATATTAGTATATAAATTGTGGTAGGATAAAGGAGTTTAAGGATACACTTCCTCACCTCTCTGTACCTCTGCTTAGAGCTATAGAGCCCTGTACCTCTTGTGGGCATTTCTGTGGATGCCACCAAACTCATAGAATACTTAAAAATGTCAGCATGTGTTATATCATCTGTGCCAAAGTGAGAGAACAAGGAGAGAATGCAAATGTTTCTTGACTTCGGAGGTCACATTCAAAGGAACACTGAAGCTGACTGCCCTGCCTTCTGTTATTTTGTAACAGTGATGTTAGTGAGGTGTAGGGAGAGGAATTCCTGTACGGTCTAGGAACTTACAGAAACACAAATTCTTGTCACACCACTTAAAAAAGAAAGGGATTTCGAACGAATCTCATCAGTGGATATTTTATAGGTTTTCCCCAATGATTCTGATACACAATTAAAACTGAGGATCTATATTTGTAACCACATAGATACTTATATATAATTTTGTAAGTCAGGCACATGAAGACTTTAATCTTCATTCTCCCCTTAATGAGCATATCCATATAAATTCCCAATAGAAATCATAGTCAACATCAGAAGATGATCAGAATTGCCTTTCCCTGCAGGCAACGGGGAAATAAAAAATTGAATCATGGTGTCCTGTTTAAGAAGAAAATATTTTTTTTCTACAAGGCTTCATAGTCCCCCATTCCCATTAACAGATTTCACTAAAATATTCATATCCTTTTATCATAATATCTCCTGTGTGTCTAAAAACATATAGAAAGGGACTTGGCCCAAACTTGGAATACCGTGCAGGAAATCTTGCCAGCACTAAATATATTCTACAAATATTTGTTGAGCATCTACCACATACATCATTACATGGTACATAACACTGTCATTCATTCTGTGAATACATATAAAGATATATTGGAAACAAAAAAGACCTCTGAGGATATATATATATACATAATAACAACCTCCTAAGGTTTCATTGAGAAGGTGGTATCTAACCAAGCAATTGACAATATGGGATTCTTAGCAATAGCAGGAATTGACAGAAAAGTACCTGAAGCTGAGGACAAAGACTCAATCCTGAAATCAAATGCAGTGAATAGATATGTTATGTCTGGAAACAGTATCTAGACTTACAATTTCATAACAGTATCTAAAATAATAAAGTGTCATAAAGCTAATGGAATCACATTTATCTGAATGAACTATGGTTTTAAATAATGAAGAAAGATATTTTGCAAACAGTAGCTCCCATTATTTAATTGAGACTATTTCCCTCTTAGGAAAATGGAAGTCAGACTTTAATTTCTAGAGGATGGCCTTGTAAGGCATCAATGAGAGGAGAGGCCCTTGGTCCTGTGAAGTCCCCGATAAGCAATGTAGGGCAGAAAGATGGGAGTGGGTTGGTGGGTGGGGGAGCACCCTCATAGAAGCAGGGGGAGGATGATAGGATAGAGAGTTTCTGGGGATGGACACTTGGAATATAAATAAAGAAAATACCCAATAAAAGATATGATATATGTGTGTGTGTATATGTATGTGATATTATGGGCCTTGCATATGGTGTGCAAGCATTTTACATGAACTATGTTCTTAAAGCAAAGAATCATCTGAACATTAGAAAACATCTATGTCAAAAAAGACTAGTAGCACTTGTACAAATAAATATAGCAAAAAATCTGTTCAAGAATATCTAGGAGAATCACACATAAATAACGTTTAACAAAAACTATAATACCCAATAGTAAACTGCTCTTTTGGAAATCTAATGGCTAGGAAAGCATGAAAGGATTTTTTTTTAAAAAAAAGAGATTAATATGAAATAACAAAATAACAGACAATTCAGAAGGTTCACCAGATACAGATTTATGATTTATGGAGAAAAAAGTGCATGGTAGAATAGTGGATAAATAATAGCCTTTCCAATAAGAGGCTCTGAATCAACTAGAGCTATCCATATGGGAAAAATGACTCCTCACCCTTAACTTATACCTTACACAAAAATCAATTTTACGTGCATTGTAGATCTAAATGTGAAAGACAATAAAACAGAATTTCTATAAGACAATAAAACAGAATTTCTATAAGACAATACGACAGTGACCTTGAAGACAAGGGTTTATCAAATGGCACAAAACCAGAACAAAGCATGAAAGAAGTGAGGGAAATTGATTTCTTCAGACCTTATCTCTTCACATCAAAGGGGGACTATCTGTAAAACACGTAACTGATAAGGTTCTCATATTCAAAATCTTAAAGAATGATTTGGGAAATAGTGGCTCTTGGGGACTCAGGTAGGAGAATGGTTGTGAGTTCAATGCCACCTCATGCTACATAAAAAGATTCTGTCTCAAAAGCCTCTAAGGAATAACTTTTCAATCTAAAGAAAAGATTACTGGGGGAAGAAAACGAGCGGCACAAAAACCTCCAAATGGGTAATGGAGACATTTTAATTTCATCATTATTTAAGGAAATACCAGTGAAATCTTTGTAAAATGCTTACATCAATTCCCTACAAAATAAAAAATATAAGTACATGAACATTTCATGTGGAGTCAGTGGAATCCTCCATCCCTGGATTGTTGGTTGGATCAGTATCTTTGAAAGGTGTTGCAGTATTCAGCCATCCGGATCTACTGAAATAATAAATCCTCCAGAAAAACTACAACCATCAACCATCCCCTTCACTACACCAGCATAATGCCTCTCTATATACAAATGTCTGTCCTTGTACCCACAGATAGTGTCGTTCTCACCCCTCCTCTGAAAAATTTTCTTTGCAATAGAGGGAGAACATTGAAGAAAACCACAATCTGTCAAGACAGAGAGTGGCAGAGCCCGGATGTAACTGATCTTATAATTGAATATAGTATATGTTTATATATTAAAAAATTATATATGAGTATACATAATATATTATAACAAACAACTACAATATATTATAATTATTGTATACTATTGTAATAGAAATATATAATATAATACATGTTATAATACATTATATTCATATTATACATATATACACATATATCAACAGTTAAAGTAAAAGATGTCATGCATTTGAAAGCAAGAAAGATGGTATATGTAGGAGGATTTTT
>JADRCD010192185.1:0-10822 GCA_019843815.1 Montemys delectorum
GACCCCATAGGGTCCTCAGCTCCAGCTGTTGAGGGGGCTGAGAACACAGCAGGATATGAGGGGATGGACAAGCCTGCCTCCTTGACACAGAGATGGTCTCAGGAAGGACAGGAGCCACAGAAGTACATGAAGTCCAGGCTTGGGTGCCATCCCTGTGCCCGTGTACCCACTCATAGCCGTTGCTACTGGGTGGCGTCTAAAGGCAACACACGCCTACATTTGACAACTGCTCTGCTGAGACTGATCAATAGTCTCTGCTGGGAGAAGGCCAGCTGGTGGGAACCAGAGGAGGAAGCAGAAAGCGCATTCCCATACTCTGGGGGGCAGGGTGACCAGGAGGGACACCAACACACCCTCGCCCCGAAGTAGCTGCAAAGCTGCTGGAAATGGGGCGTGAAAGCACCTGCAAATGCAGAGGCAGGGAAGCCATGGCTGACAGGCTCCTGGGACCCGCCCCTCAGTGTGTGTGGGTACTGAGAGGAGGGGCTGGCTGGGCTGGCCCTTGTCTCTGGACACAACCTCCCTTCTTGCCAAGTTGGTCAACACCTGCCTCCAGAAAGCAGTCTCCAATGCTTAGTGTGCTGGGTCCTTAGAGGACACACAAACCCCCTCTCCCATTTTCTAGCAGCCCCTTCCTCCTGCATTGCCCTCTCTGCCAAGAGGGAACAAAGAGGGAAAACCCTGAGTGAGGACACATGTGCTGAGTACCTTTCAGGCTCTGACCTGAAGTGGTCAGGTGGGCCTACGGCTAGAGGCTGCATCTGGTGAATCTGGAAGACCCAGCGACTCCCATCAGACCGTGCTTCAGGGTCTAAGTTCATATCTAGACTTCAGGTAGAAACCAAGTCCAATATCTGACAAGCAGGCTCCAAGCCCAGGCCTCATAGACAACATCTAGGTGAGCATCAGACCCCAAGGAGACAGCAGAGTCCAGGTGGACAGGAGGTCCCAGGTGGATATGAAGCCCTATTGCACACTCAGGCCCAGGTGAATGCTTCTATAACAGGTGGATCCTAGACCCCAGGTAAGCACCGAGTCTTAAGTGAACATGAGGCCCCAGTAGAAATCCAGGCTGCATTTGAACATTCAGGCTCACACTCAGGCCCCCATCTGGGAACCTCCATTATGGAGAGCAGAGGTTCTTATCAGACAAATATGTCAGCTTTCCTTCAAGGTTTTCACCTGAGCCAATGCCCACCAAGAAGGCAGGTGGGAAGCCCCGGCAGGAGCGCTGGGATCCATCCACAGCTGCCATGCTCGGAGCAGCCGGGCAGGGGGTACCCAGGGAGCCTCAGTCAATGGGCTTTTCATTTTGTCCGATTTCACCTCTGCTGCAGGCTTGCTCCCTCTCCCCAACAGAATTACTCTTATCTGCAAGTGATTTAAACTCTAAGGTTTACTGAAGATTTAAAGACTGTGAACACAGTTGGAATGTTTTAGACCAACAGTGCAAGTTGCATTTTAAGAAAATAATTAACTCCCGGGGGAGGTGTGGGTTTTGGAGCCATGACAGACCCTCGAGGCTGCCTTCCCTATATGGAATTTCCAAATAATAAAATATCTTTGATTCCCTGCTGATGTCAGACGAGAACCTGTAAGTGTGTGAGCAAACTGTCATTTTTAAAAAGAGGGCCCATTAGTGTCTTAAAGATGCAGAGCCCAGTCTGCAGAGGGCAAAGGGTTTGTTCAAAGTGCCGTGGGGGGCGGAGGACTACTATAGTTTCACAATGCCTGTTTCTCACCCTCTTGCCCCCTTTCCCTCTCTAACTCCCCGCTGCCCAGAGAGCCTGCAGGGCACTCCCATTCTAGGGCCTCAGAGGTTGAGTCCTTACGTACCAGGAGGCCTCCCTTACACACAGCAGCGATGCCCACCCTCCAGTCCCAGCACAGGGCACAAACCCACAGAGGACAGTAGCCTGGCACTAAAGTGTCCACACAATGATTAAACCCTAACCAAGGAGAGTATCAATTGGGTCTCAGGGAGCTGGGTCTCAGGGAGCTGGGCATTAGCTGGCCCCATGGGAGCCATGGGGAGTTTCGTGTCCCACCGACACTGGTTTCTGTATGGTGTTGAGTCAGGTGCTGTATCACTCACTGCCCACCGAAGCTCCAAGGTGGAGGTTTTCTTTTGCACTGCACATATGGGAAGGGGAGGGGGTTCCTCAGTGGGTTAGAGAATTCTCCAGGGTGTTCAATGCTGGCCAGGAACGTGGAGCCCAGCTACCAACCTTGGCCTGCCTCACAGTGTGACCATGAAACAGCAGATCATCGTCAGCTGAGGATAGCTTCAGGACCACCTTCCTCCACTCCTCCCCCCGCCCAAGCAATATTGCCCCTGGTGCTTAAAGTCCAGGGGCAGGCTGATCCAGGGGAGAGCAGGTGGAGTGGGCACCCCAGTGGTCTTCCCTGGCGTGGCTTTAGGAAGCAGACCTCACTTTATCAATGACATCAGGTGAGGGCTTTCATCGCACCCACGCAGCCGTTTCTGGGGTCACCATCATTGTAATGAGCTCGACATTTTCACTGCAGGGACATCCATCAGGAACCCACCACACCCGTGTGCCCCTCCCTTGGGACAGTATAATATGTCTTTTTTTCATTTTGCTACAGCTTTCAGCTGCACCACTACCATGCTCTCTGGCCTCACTGCATACCTCCAAAGACAGGGCATCACAGGGGAGCCTACTCCTTCCTTCTGGGAACGCCTGAAGCTTTCCTAGCCACAAGATTAGCCAGTGGCCCCTGATCACATCTTCTCTCCTCTTCGGGGCTTTCAGGTGGCCCCTAGAAGGAAGAATGCCCATCCCCAACTCCATCCTGGTACCCTCCCTTCCTTAGAACTCCAGGACTGGCTTGAATGCAGGTCAGTCCCAGCTGTTCTCTGGAGGAGGTACATGCCTGGTGATACACACCCCTCCATTCTCTAGCTCCTGTCTCCAGAATCACTGATACCACTGGACAGCTTCCTTCAGATCCATCCCCAACTCCTAAGATATGCTCAGGACATTTTCAGGGAAGGACTTCTGCCGCCAAGACAGCTGTCCAGATTCCCACCCCAACCCTGGCTTGGGGAAGGAGGCCGAAGGGAGAACTCACCACAGGCCCCACTCCAGGAAAGCAACTTCTATGAAGAAGAGATTAGCTCACTCCCTTCCTTCCAACCTGCACCTTACCCTGGCCTCAGGAATGGCCCAGCTGGCCTCACCAGCTGGCCTCTGTGCCTGTAGGGACGGACAGAGACAAACATTGCTGGCTGTCCGGTCTTCTAACACCTTTCCACAAATCTCTGCCTCTCAGGAATAATTCTTTCTGGTAATTTACTTGCAAAACATTTGGCCGTTAACACCCAGCCAAGAGTAGATGGCAGGTCACAGACTATTAAAAATATCCACACCTGGGCCCTCAGGCAGCCCGTTTAACCACTGCCCTGGGCAGTGAGTCCAGCCAAGGGATCCGTGTGCCTGTCAAGCAAGTTTTATGAGGGCAAGAGGACACCTGACCAAGCCTGGACTGGCCTTTCTGCATCCTCTGCCTGTGTCGTCAATGTGGTCTTGTCCTTTGCCGAGGGTTTGGGGTACATGTAGCCATTCCTAACCCCAGCGCCCAGAAAGTTACCGAAGGAGCAGGGAGTGCCGAATCTTCTGGTTTGGAGTGGTTCGTGGGAAGGCTGCGGCATCCCAGCTTTGCCCAGGTTCTACCTGTGGCATAGATAGAGAATTTCTTGGGCAGAGGTACTTTAGTGTCCCTCAGAATCCCGTGTCCTGGCTCATTACCCATTACCGCAGCTGATTCAGGTCTTTGGATCTGGGGTAGGGCTTGACCTCCCTGGAAGGGCAATGACCCTGTCAGTCTGTGCTCATAGGCTCTTTCCTCACCAAGAGCATCTACACAGCAGAACAGCTTCACAGCACCTCCTGCTGCTCTGTCTGGTAGACAGAGCAGTTAAGGAAACTGAGGCGCAAAAGAAGACCAGCCACCGCCTCAGAGCTGAGCAAGGGCTTGCACCATGCCTGGCTTTTAACTCCCAGACACGGCTGTCACAGTTAGATAGAAAACACTAGCCTCCTTCTTCAAAGTTTCCAGAATATGGCCCTGGGAGGTGTGTGCGGGTCCCTCGTGAGCCTCTGGTGAGGAGGATTCGGCTCTGCTCCAGTCGGTAATCAAATTCTGAGGACATCTGTGTGGAGATGGGAGCTAGGAGCCCAAGAGCCCAGCCCTACCTACCCAGACAGAGCCTTAGCATGTCAGCCAGGCCCCAAGAGAGAGCAATGAGGAGTAGACAGCCCCTCTCCACTAAGCACACCTACATCTCCTTCCAGGCAGGATTCCTGGATGAGGATGCTGAACTAACCCAGCCCAGCTGGGCCTGGGTATGGTCCGAATTTCCAGAGGGATGACAAGGAGCTAGCAGAGCTTTGGGGAGAGCTGGTGGGATGATGGTGATGGAGAGTGAGAAGAATAGGGAGAGGCAGGCCTCAGGAGAGAGGCAGGACAGAGGCAGGACATAGAGGAGAGGCAGGACTCAGGGGAGAGGCAGGACTCAGGGGAGAGGCAGGGCACAGGGGAGAGGCAGGACTCAGGGGAGAGGCAGGAGAGAGGTAAGACACAGGGGAGAGGCAGGACACAGAGGAGAGGCAGGACTCAGGGAAGAGGCAGGACACAGGGGAGAGGCAGGACTCAG
Organism: Montemys delectorum; assembly: GCA_019843815.1. Taxonomy (NCBI): domain Eukaryota; kingdom Metazoa; phylum Chordata; class Mammalia; order Rodentia; family Muridae; genus Montemys; species Montemys delectorum. Next base: position 4,682 of record JADRCD010192185.1, read on the forward strand.
GGGAGAGGCAGGACACAGGGGAGAGGCAGGACACAGAGGAGAGGCAGGACACAGAGGAGAGGCAGGACACAGGGGAGAGGCAGGACACAGGGGAGAGGCAGGACACAGGGGAGAGGCAGGACACAGGGGAGAGGCAGGACACAAGGTTACAACATCCACCGGAGTCTTGAAGTTCCGAAATGTAGTTTTGCCCTCGGGCACCCTATGTAAATTTTGTGCCCTACCCCTAAGAATTGGAATAAGACATTCTCCTTGGTCCTGAGGCTGCACCCCGGAGAAGTGCAGAGGTGTGTAAAGTGTATAAACCAAAGACTTCTGCTGGACACACGCCCAGCCCCCCTTCTCAGGATCACAACAGGTAGCTGACAACCTCTAAGCCTGATCGTCAGCCTTGGGGTAAGGGCCAGATGCTACAGGGTCCAGGTCAGCCCCAGTGCCTCCTTCCTCATTATTCCCTGCCACTTCCAAACAGCCACCCAACACTCATGATCACTCACGAGACCACCTACAGTGTAAAGATGTGCCCATCTCCTTCCAAGGACATGGGTAGGACTCTGGGGAGTCCACCCCATTGTGCTTTGAGACCAATGTCCCTACTCACAGGAACATGTGCTCTGTTCTTGTGGCCATCACAATGGAGACTGTTCCTACCCATGGGGCTGGGGCAGAGGCAAAGACCCTTCAGTGTCAAATTCTTGGAGTTGCAAGAGACAGGAACCACACCCCACCCTATGTTTGGAAGAACCAGGGTAGGTACAACTCTGAGGTTATATTCTAAGGTTCAAAGGCTGCATAGCCCTACACACACACTTGCATGGCTTCTGTTTCTACCTCACAACAGCAGGGATGGCCCCTGCCATAGATGTCAGGACTGGGCATGAATGATCCCCCCAAAGGGCACTGGGCTATGCTGCAAGAGGGAAAGGGATGCTGGGAGGTAACTGGATCCAGCCAAAGTCCCCATGCCCTTCTAGACCCCCAAGCCAGGAGCCTGACAACAGTGAACCTCCCCAGTCCCTGGGGCCCCTGCTGGTCAACACAGGCTTCAGAAACCAAGTGTCACCCTGAGCCACAGGCTCTGACCCTCATCCATCTCTCAGGTTCTGAACATTCCAGTGATTTCTTGTCCCTACTCCATAGCCAGTGGCCAGTTCCCACACTCCGGGAGAGCCTCTTCATGTGGCAGTTCTCGGCCGCACCCTTGGGACAACTGCACTTGACCCACAAGCCTTCTCTGGTAGGTTGATAAGTCATGAGGAAAAGATAGTCCCAGACCTATGTTCAAATACCTAGTCAGCACCCAGTGTGTCTCACTGGTGACCCACTGGCAGCTGTAAAGACAGTGAGTTGAAGCCCAACATACCAGCTCAGGTACAGGAGGGCAAAGCTGAGGAGAGAAGAGGCAAGGTTGGTCTCCGCCTCCAGGAAAGACTTTTTCCAGCCAACCACACCCCCCCCAACTTCTCTTATCCCACCCTCTGGCCCCCACTCCACCAGGCCAAAGAGGTTTATAACAAACTGTGCGGCGCACCAGAGAAAATGCCCCTATCATTAAGGGATTTAACGACAGCGTTGGCCGATATTGGGGATTTGTTCTGTCTCTCATTACACATTTTAACAAGCGCATTTCTTCACCACGCAGCCCCGCATCCTGGGCTGCCTGCCCCTCTGTGTGTGTTACTTTCATTAGAAGGCGTTTTATGAAGCCACTGATCACAGATGCACATACAACCCACAACTGCTGGCCTGGTGTCCTGAGTTGGGTGGGCAGCAGTGTGCCTTTGGCATGTCTGTGGTGATGTCTGCATGTCCAGGCAAGGAGAGGGCCCCTCGTCTTTCATACTTGCCCCCAACCAAAGCCCTTAATGAAGGAGCAGCTGGAAATCAGGGACAGATTCTTGGAGAAAGTCGGAATATCTCCAGGTCACGCCTCCATGAGACTGGGGTCCTTTCTACGACTCGGTCTCCTGTGTGGGAGGCCAAGAAGAGGCTGACAAGTGTCTTTCGGCTTATTTTAGCAGCAACTGTATTTTCCCACAAACCACTAAGTGTTATAAAAACAAAACCAAAATACAGGAATAAAGCTGATTCTATGCATGTAAAACATAGCCACCAGATCCATCCACTCCACTCCAGGGGGCCATGAGAGCACCCAGAATTCCTGGGAGTCTGGAAATGGTTGGGGCCTGGGTGCCCCTCCTCTAGCTCTATGGCTGGAACCCCCACTGGCACAGAGAGTCCAACGACCCTGAGGCAGCCGTGGGCTCCAGGCTTCCCAGCAGGAAGAAGATGAATCTTGTTACATGCCCTCCAAAACCACCCACCTGGTATCTGGGTATGTGGCTGGTTTTGCAGCCATGTGAATCTGAGTTTTGCCAAGTAGTGAGTATCAGTCTCCTGGGGCAGTTAGAGGTCAGCACGCCTCGGACTGAGGGCCAGCTCTTGTAAGATACCTTAGAGATAAGGGTACAGAGCTGATGGATCCCTGAAGGAAGAGCATGTCCCCCAGGTCTTGGAGCCAGACAGTCCCATCCATGCTGTCAACTGATTCACACCCATGCATCCTCACAAGGTGTTAAGGTAGGGGGCTTCCAGCTCTGCAGGGTCTTCTGTATTTCTTCCCCACAGACAGCACATCGGTGATCTGAAGAGCGTTCAGATAGTTTGGGCGCAGCCTCTTGGCCAGCTCACTGAGGCTCAGAGAAATCCGGGAGGTAAGACAAGACACAGGATGAGGGCTGGGTTGTGTGTGAAGGAGAAGGTGAGAGGGGACAGAAGTCAGCATCCTTGGGGCCAACGGACATCCTCATTAAACGGATATACAGAAACCTGGTCCTGCCGTGGGTCACCCTTGATGGACACAATGGAGCCCGTTGAATCTCAGGAGAGAGCAATAGATATGCAGGGAGGTGTCACAGCCCCAGCTGAGAAGGGCTCACCCCGCCCCCAAGCAAGAAGCAAGCGAGCTGGTAAACAGCAAACCCTCTGTGTCCCGATCTGCCGCCCATTTGGCCGCCCGGCCTGTGACTGTGGCCACAATGCCTTGCTTTCATTATGCTCCTTAAAAATGGCCTTGTGTGTCTGGAGAGCAGGAAGTGGCCCGAGTCCCCCGTGTGAAAGCCATCTGAAGGCCCGGACCAGGTATGTTCTCAATCAGGAAACAGGCAGTAAATAAACATTTACGTCCCGCGGCCGCGCACCGCCTGCCCCCGGGCTGCAGAGGAACATGGAGAGCGGAAATTTGCTTAGTCCTATAAAAGCACAGGCCGTATATCAATAAATGATTAAAAATGGAAACGGAGCCGGCTAATGGACGGTATTGATTTTAATAAGCGTTAAGTACATGGGGTTTAAAGATAAGAACCGCCTGCCCATCTCTCCACGATCCAGGAAAGTGATTCATACAAAGAAGAAAAAGGGGCCTCTTTTGTAAGTTAAAACTCCCTCCCGTCCCATCGGGGTGTTTCCAAGCCGGCCGGTATCCACCTGAGTGTCGCTGCGGCACAGATATGTCCATTTTCTTCCTCTGTGAGGACAGCATGCCGCCCTCAGGGTCAAGGGACACATAAGCCCGCAGCATCCCATAACGACCATGAAGCCCAACTCATCTGGTTATCGGGCCTGGCCAGGCCCCTGCAAGCCACAGAGTGCACCAAGTGTCTGCTCACCATAGGGTGGTATGGGAATACCTGATGCCAAAGATGACCCGCCCAGTGCCATCTTATTTTGCCAGAGAACTGCCCATGTAGTCCAGACCACCTGTTAGGACAAACACATGCTCATCTAGACGTTTATTCTGATTTTGACAGTGGCGTGGATCCTTGGGAGGTGCAGAAAGTAGAGTTAACTTTTCTAGAGGGAGAGAAATGTTATCTGGACGAACCGGAAGCTAAAGGTGCTGTTGCTCTCCTAACCCCATAGCGCTCCCTCCACCAGAAAGATGGTCACTACCTGTAGCTGCCAGCTGGGTAAGAGGGCACCTGGGCAAGTGTGGTGCACCTCAGTTCACAGCTGTTTACAGCCAGACTGGGAAAGATGGGATCCAACTAGGAAGCCATCATCCGGTTGAACACAGCCCACGGATGACCTCACCGCCACTGGGATATGGCCATCACTCCTCCCAAATTTCCTGCCCCAAGTTTCCTATGAGGAGAAATGGTTACTCTTTCTGTTAGCTCCCCACTGCCAGGGTCCACAGTGGTCCATCAGGTGTGAGTCCTCACAGAGTGTTTTCAAGCAACTGGGGTAGAGGCTGCCCTAAGCACAGATGATTGTTGTCTGCCTATCGACTGGGCTCTTAACCAAGCCAGGACCAAGAGTCAGTGGCAGAGGTGGGAGTCCAGCCAGGTAGTTCCAGCTGGAAGGCACCTCCCCCCCCCAGCTCCCCCCGACACCAGCCAGAGAGCCTTATCCCCAGCTGGGAAAGACTGCACCAGGCACATTCTAGCTGTGACCGAAGGCCGCTTGGAATTTTCTGATACATTATTTTGTCTAGCCAGCATTCCAGGACGACCTCCTTGGCCTCCGAATCCCTTCTAAATCATCTGCAGGAGTGGGAAACTGAATCCCCCACCCCAAGTCTTAGTGCTGAGGCAGGCAGGGACCTCATGAGGGACATATCCTCAGAGCCAGCAGGGGAAGACCTTCATCAGCATTGCCAGAGTGAGCAGTTGGGGCTGGATAGTAGAAAGTGTGGGGTTCAGGACGGGGCACAGGTTGAAGCGGCCAGGCCAAGGTCCTGAGAGGCAGATTGTCTTAGAAGACAAGGATGTAGACTGGAGAGGGCTGAATGGTTAAAGAACTTACTGTGTAAGCATGAGGACCCAAGTGTGTATCGCAAGAAACCCATGTAAAGGCCGACTGGGCCAGGAGCAAGCTGGTCAGCAAGACTAGCCATATTGGTGCACTCTGGGCTTGATTGGGGGATTCTGCCTCAATAAATAAAATGGAAGGGCAATCAAAGATGATTCCAGACACTGCATACTCATGTGCACACACAGACTGACACACACACATGCACACCATACATTTGTGTGCACACATGCATTGACACACACATTGACGTGTATACATGTGCACACCACATACCGTAAAGTTAAAAACAAGATAAAAGGACTTGAGCACAGCTAGTTTCCAGTAAGTGGAAAGATAAGCTGTAAAGCACCTTCACCGTGCTACATTGTAAAGCGAGTAACAGTGTGCTAAGCCGGTTCTGACCCTTGCTTCCCAGTGTGAAGTTCAGTCTCAGTGATGAGCTGCTGCGTCCTGGGCCAGCAGCGGCCCCATGCAAGGTGGCTATGCCCAGCAAAGGGGAGGCAAGCCTGGGGTAGCAGATAAGCAGCTTGGTCCTCAAAAACAGGAGCAGGGGCTGTCACTGAGCCTGTTGTCTGCCTGCCTGTGGATCTCCTTCCCCTAAAGGGGCTGCTTTGTCTGGCCTCGGTGGGAGAAGACGTGCCTAGTCCTGCAGCGACCTGATGTGCTGGGGGCCGGGGGGCGGGAAGGTCGTGGAGAGTGATACCTAGAGGAGGGCTCCCCCTTCTCAAAGGAGAAGGAGAAGGAGGCATGGGGGAGGTTCTTCATGAAGGGGTACTGGGAGGAGAGGGGAAGCTGATATTAGTATGTAAAGTGAATAAATAAACAACAAAATATACGGGTGCTGGACTTGTGGGTGGTGAGATAGTGCCAAGATGAATGGATGGATTATAGGTGGGTGGATGGGTAAGAGAATGAATAAGAGTGTGTGGATAGTGGTAGATAGATGGAGGGATGATAAGTAGATGTGAGAGGGACAGGTGAGTAGTGAACAGATGTTTAGATAGTGGGTAGATGGATAAATGATCATAGCTGGATTGATGTATGGTGAGTAGATGCATGATGGGCAGGGGGCAGGTGGTGAATATATGGGTAGATGAATGAGAAGATGAATGGGTAGATAAATGGGCAGATGAATGGGCAAATGAAGGACTAGATGAATGAGCAGATAAATGAGTATAAGAATGGGCAGATGGATAGGTAGATGAATGATAGATGATTGGGTAGAGAAATGGATGCAAGGATGTGTTGAATGGATGGGCAGGCAATTATCTTAGTGCTTCATCTTTCTCAGCACATACATTGCATATAGAAAGTGCTCAGGGGATA
>JADRCD010192186.1:0-44792 GCA_019843815.1 Montemys delectorum
TCTTTCTTTCTTTTTCTTTCTTCTTTGAGATAGGGTGTCAGTGTGTAACTTTGACTAGCCTATTAGCCAGGCTGACCGCAAATTCAGAGATCTAGGACTTAAGGCGTGGGCCACTTTGACCCGCTGTTCGATGAGGATTTTTGTAGGCGATTCCAGCAGTGTTCTCCCACTTGCTCTGTTCTGACATCTCTCCGGTCCCCAAGATGCTCCACAGTCTTTCAAAGATACCCTAGCCTTGCCTAAAGGCCTTTGTGCTGATGCCGGAAGCTCTGAACACCTCCCACAGTCTTGTTTGGTGCTTTGCATCCATCAGACTAATTCTCTGACGTTCGCATCCATAATGGTAAAACAGACTGATTCTCGGTCGTCCGGATTATAAACTAAATGGAGGATATGGAGAAATAGAGACGTGGGGTGCAATGTGACGGCCCCTTCAGAATTCCATCAGAGTGTCTAACTGGGAAATGGGGATGGGGCATCAGCCCAGACACAGACTTCTCATTGCAGGCTGTCAGCTGACATGGATGTTTATTTGAAGCCTATAGAAAGGCAAGGCAGTGTGAAAATAGCAAGGCAGTTTAGCACAGAAGTCCAGCCCCATCAATGCGTCCCTTCCTATGACAAGCCGGATGGCATCTCCTTTGTCCCCACATCCTGCTGTTATCTCTCTCTCTTCCTTTCTTCCTTCCCTCCCTTCCTCCCTCCCTCCCTCCCTCCTCCTTCCCTCCCTTCTTTTTCTTTTCAAGACACAGTTTCTCTGTGTAACAGTTGCTGTCTGTCTTGGAAGTTGATTTGTAGACCAGGTTGTCCTGGAACTCACAGAGATCCGCTTGCCTCTGCCTCTTGAGTGCTGGGATTAACAACATGTGCACCCAGAGTATGGGTGATTTTTTTTTTTTTTTTTTTTTTTAATATTAAGACCACTGGCACTCCTTTGTGTATACCTGAACCGTTTCTAACAGCGTCATAACCCCTCCCCCGTCCCCCTCGTGGGTGCTCGCCATGCCCTGCACACTGCCTGTCCCAGGAGTGAAGCTAAAGCTTGTTTCCATTTGTCTCCCAGCTCCCTCTATGCTCCTGTGCAGGTATCTTACTATGATATTAGAAACGAGCTGGCTAACTTACCCAGTTTGTTTTTAAACAGCGTACATTCCCCACCAGGTCTTTGTACTGTTCATTCCTGTCATTTTTTAAATTCAGCCATCTACTTTGAAATGTTTAGAGTGATGTATAATGTGTATAGTGACAAATAGTGCATAGACTAAAAAAGCTCACTAATAAATATTATATATATATTATATTTAAAAGGATTTTGGTCGTCTACTTATATGTTAGACACTAGGGTTGGATTTCTTTTTTGTAGTGATGGGGACTAGACGCAAGGTCTCCTTCAGGCAAGGCAAGCACTCTATCAGCTGAATCATGCTCCCAGTCAATTGGCTTATGGCTTAGGGTTTTTTTTTTGTTTGTTTTGTTTTTTGTTTTTGTTTTTGTTTTTTTTTTTTGTTTTTCGAGACAGGGTTTCTCTGTGTAGCCCTGGCTGTCCTGGAACTCACTCTGTAGACCAGACTGGCCTCGAACTCAGAAATCCACCTGCCTCTGCCTCCCAAGTGCTGGGATTAAAGGCGTGTGCCACCACCGCCCGGCGCCCGGCTTGTCTCAGGGTTTTATTGCTGTGAAGAGACACCATGACCATGGCAACTCTTATGAAGGAAAACATTTAATTGGGGCTGGTTTACATTTCAGAAGTGTAGTCCATTATCATCATGGCGGGAAGCACGGCAGCATGTAGGCCGACCTGGTGCTGGAGACAGAGCTGAGAGTTCTACATCTTGATCGGAAGGGCGCAGACGAACATGCCGTACTAGTCCTGCTTTGAGCAAAAGAGACCTCAAAGCCCGCCCGCCCCCAGAGACACACTTCCTCCAACAAGGCCACACCTCCTAACATGGCCACTCCCCATCAGCCAAGCGATCAAAACCACCAGTCTATCGGGGTTAGACTACCCCTTTTTTTAAAATTAATTTAAGTTTTATTGAATTATGATGAGAAAAGATACATAATTTCAAATTATTTGAATTTGTTAACATTTAAAAACATATACGGAATTACATCACATTCTACTTTCCCTTTTGTACCCCAACTCCTCCCAGAGACCCCCTTTCAATACCTGCCATATCTTTTTTTTTTATTTTGTCATATTCTTTAAGATTTATAAAATATTGTGACAATAAAAATGAATATTATAAAAGTTGTTTGATGTAAAACAACAATAATCAATTGACCAGTCTGATGTAGATACTTGTCTACAGCAATACTGAAAATACATACGTTTTTCTCAATGTAAATTTTAAATAACTCCAAACATATTAACTGTATATTTTAAAATAATACATCACTACTAGTTTTTTTTTTAATGAGCATAAATAGATAAAATCTTTTTGTTTGTTTGTTTGTTTCTTTGTTTCATTTTTAGTAGAGTTTAAAATCTTGGCTCTTTCTGTGGTACAAGCCCAAAATAAGAGCAACTTCTAGACATTTGGAGTTCGTTGTAATAAGGCTGTACTTAAACTGGCGCATCTTCCACGTGAAGTTTTCTTATTGCTTGTCGATGTTCTTTGTGAGGCTGACACATTTTTTTCTTCATGAGGAGGCACAGGAGAGGCGTTTGCATGTTCTCTAGTGGATTTCAGATTTGGTTACATTGTGTGCTTGCTACGACTCTGCTGACTTTGTCAACAACCACCTGAACATCAGATCCTTGGCTTTGTGATGATGAAATTCATTTTTTCTTTCTCTTAGTTGTCCCTTTGATGCCACTGTGGCAGGGTAGAGGGTTCTCCATCCTGCCTCAGGGGACAGGACGCCATTGCTGCTTTCTTCCCTCTTTCTTAGGAAAGCACCCAAACTCAGGGTTTGGGTTCTAGAAACTCAGGGTCTGGAGGCCCAGCTAACTGCGTGCTAAACCGATTACTTGTTTCCCCCTGTAACTGCTAAGCAGGATGTAGTGTGTGTGTGTGTGTGTGTGTGTGTGTGTGTGTGTTGTCTTTAAACATCCCTGGACTATGCATTCAGGGGTGCTCTATGAGTGAGAAATGTTTTTCTCCAGGCAGCTGCTGGCTGGCTTCATACAGAATATCAATTTGAACTTTGGTCATGCTGAGTGGTCTCTGGGTTTTATGCTGTAACTCCATATAAAACAACTTTATTTATTTATTTATTTATTTATAATTGTGAGGCTAAAAAACATTATCTTCAAAAAAGAATGTCTAGGTTTTAATTTTTAGGATATTGAATCATATAGATAAATGCCTTAGGTTCTTTTTATATTAAAAAGAAAACCAGTACCATAGGTTTTTCTCTTTTTTTATTCAATACTGGGGATTGCACCCAGGGCCTCATTCTTGCTAGCTAAAATACTAACAAGATCCATGCTAGTGACACAGTCACATTTGTTGTGACTTTTTGGAGACCTAAAGCCTGTTAGGTAACAGTTATCTCTTCACAAACTAAAATGTATTTCCATACCTGGCCCATCTAACCTAAGCACATACTTTGTTCTGTCATATGGTGCTCACTGAGCATTAGAGCAGAGAGAGCTGCCCCTGTGGAAGGAGGATCAAGTAGACCTTATGTCCTATCCAGTGTCATTCCAAAACTGCTAAACATGTTACAGTCCTACAGTTCACACACACGCGCGCGTGCGCACACACACACACACACACACACACACACGACTGTGATACTTGCTTACTAAATTACTGCCTTACATTCCAATAGCATCAGTCACTGACCTGCCATCCTCAGCGTCTTCTTTCCTCAAGCCCATAAATGTGCAGAATTTCCTTTGTTTCACGGGCTGCTGTTGGATCTCCTTTTCCAGCTTCTTTCATGGCAAGTGGCTGGTGTTATGAAAAGACAAGATATCCCTTTAAGTCCTTCTCCACAGTGACAACTCCCCCCCCCCCCCCCCCCAGGTCACACCAACTGCTTACAATTTTGTGGTCTTCTCAGATCAATAATACTGAACCTGGAATCTTCATTATTTAAACACACTAATATTTAGGCTCTATTTTTAAAATGAACTGCACACGTATTCTTTACGCTGATCATTCACCTGGCTTTGTAAGCTTTATTCTTGGGTCAAACTGAGGACTTTATCCCCCGTTTTTAACCAGATAGGCTCCTATCCCCGAGTTTCTACTAGTTTGACCAATAAGATTTGTGAAAATATTGTAGGGATTAAAAAAATATGAAGTAATTTAAAATGTACCGTTCATTTCTGGCTGGCAGGCGGGCATGCACACACACATACATGCACACTTACACACAAGACTTAACCAGCTTAAGACTTAGAAAGTTTTGTTTTTGTTTTCTTCCCCTGAGACAGGGTTTCTCTGTGTATCCCTGGCGGTCCTGGAACTCACACTGTAGACCAGGCTGGCCTCGAACTCAGAAATCCACCTGCATCTGCCTCCCAGTGCTGGGATTAAAGGCATGTGCCACCACTGCCCGGTTTAGAAAGTCTTCTAATAGATGAAATTCAGCAAACATTATGTTCTGCTGCAATTAAAGTGGGGGGAGGGGAAGGAAAAATCCCATCATCTGTTGAAGGTTAACTAGAGCTGCCAACTGTCTATGGTAGACTATTCCAACTTGGAATGGTGAAAGTCCCAATATCCCAGGGATAGTCAGACAAGCTTGTTCTACAGTGAGTTTCAGTGAGATTTTGGCTGAAAAATACTTTATGAAAAAGAGACCAAGTTTCATTTAAAAAACGGGATCTTATGTTTGCATGCACCAGCTTCTTTTTAGACTTTGTGAGTGGCTCTGAAAAGAGCCTTTGGGAGATATTAAAGGCTGCTTCACTTGGCCTTGTGGTGGCTCTCGGTCTTCTTGGGCAGCAGCACGGCCTGGATGTTGGGCAGGACGCCGCCCTGCGCGATGGTGACGCGACCCAGCAGCTTGTTGAGCTCCTCGTCGTTGCGGATGGCCAGCTGCAGGTGGCGCGGGATGATGCGCGTCTTCTTGTTGTCGCGGGCCGCGTTGCCCGCCAGCTCCAGGATCTCGGCCGTCAGGTACTCCAGTACGGCCGCCAGGTACACTGGGGCGCCGGCGCCCACGCGCTCCGAGTAGTTGCCCTTGCGGAGGAGCCGGTGCACGCGGCCCACGGGGAACTGCAGGCCGGCCCGGGAGGAGCGGGTCTTGGCCTTGGCGCGAGCCTTGCCGCCCTGCTTGCCGCGTCCAGACATAGCTTCAAACTTCTTGGATACACGTTAGATAGGAGACAAGAGCAAAGAGCAACGCGCGCTCTCGGTTTTTATAGTCAAGCTGGGGCGCGAAAAAGGAGACCCATCATTGGTTAGCAGTCTGAGTTCAATTTAACCAATGAAAACAAAGTTTTGGTATTTCTGTATTCTTATTGGGTAAAAGCAGGCTCAGCCCTTTCTCTGGAATGGTCGCTACCAAGGCACAGAACACTTCACTTTATTTGCATACGAAGCTCTAGATAAAGAGTACTCGCGGTCTTACTGCCTGGTTTTTCTGTTGGGTGTTTTGTTTGCTCGCTCAGTTCTGAGCCATGCCTGAGCCCGCCAAATCCGCTCCCGCCCCGAAGAAGGGCTCCAAGAAGGCCGTGACCAAGACGCAGAAGAAGGACGGCAAGAAGCGCAAGCGCAGCCGCAAGGAGAGCTACTCGGTGTACGTGTACAAGGTGCTGAAGCAAGTGCACCCCGACACCGGCATCTCCTCCAAGGCCATGGGCATCATGAACTCGTTCGTGAACGACATCTTCGAGCGCATCGCGGGCGAGGCGTCGCGCCTGGCGCATTACAACAAGCGCTCGACCATCACGTCCCGGGAGATCCAGACGGCCGTGCGCCTGCTGTTGCCCGGGGAATTGGCCAAGCACGCCGTGTCCGAGGGCACCAAGGCCGTCACCAAGTACACTAGCGCTAAGTAAACTTCTCAACAGAGTTAACATCTAGCACCAAAGGCTCTTTTAAGAGCCCCTAAACTGCCGTCATTAGAGCTGCAAACATGCGTTACATTCTAGTGGGGCTTTTTTTTTTTTTTTTAAAAAGGATTTACACAGGTTCCCTTTGTAGATGTAGTGTTTAATATACTAGGATAATACAAAAAACGGCTTATCTCGGTCAGGGTCGCTCAGTTGTGTCCTGAGTAAGCCACAACGAGCTTTGGGCAAGTATTTGGGAAGTATTAATTTGAAGCTATATTGTATTTTGAGCTAAGTTATTCAAACTCAGACTAGGACTGAGGATGTAAATTCAGCTGGAAGAGTGCTTGGCATACCTGAAGCTCTGAGCTTAATACCTCTCCATCGCTGCATAAATTTGGGCCTGGTGGGACACATATATAATGCTTGGTGTAAGTGGAAGTAGGATCAGGATTTCAAGGTCGTGTTCCTGTGTTAGAAATTCTGCCTAGTTGGCTTACATGATCCTGTCTCATAAAAAAAGTTAAATGGAGGCTAGTTAAGCCGAGCCAAACATAAACCAAACCAAATGGATTTAAACCTGGCTGTGGTTGTGCCTGCCTTTATTTGATCCCAGCACTCTGAAGGCAAAGCCAGGTGGATGCCTGTTCAAGGCTGGTCCAGTCTACAGAGTGAGTTTGAACAGCTAGGGATATACAGTAGAGCCTTGGTGTGTGACATGGAGACGGGACCTATGGGGGACAATTTACTAAAACGTAAACATTTTTGCCTCTTGCCTAAGCTTTGAGGATAACAGATACTGAGCATACAGAATGGATTGCTTTCTCCTGGAAGTGATCTTACAAATGAGCAAGGTTAGACTGGAATACATACATACATACATACATACATGCATACATATAGCTTTTCGAGACAGGGTTTTTCTATATAGCTCTGACTGTCCTGGCACTCACTCTGTAGACTAGGCTGGCCTCGAACTCAGAAATCCGCCTGCCTCTGCCTCCCAAGTGCAGAGATTAAAGGCCACCACTGCCCGGCCAGACTGGAATATTTTTATCACGCAGAACAAGTTTTCTATCCATCCAAGTCTTTATTAGAAGTTTGCCTGTTATGTTAATAGTCTTAAAATATATAAAATGATTTTAAACACTTTGTGAGTGCTTATCAACATCCTAAGCACCTATCTATATATACATGCCTGTAGCATATGAACCCATTTAATCTTTACACAAATCTATGAGGTAATAATTACTATGTATTTTATTTTTAAATGCTGGAAGCAATCTAGAACGATTTTCAAAGCAAAGAGCAAGGGTGGAGGTAATTGGACAAGGGATGTATCTCACGTAAAGGGGGGGATGGTGTAAAGTGAGCTTTCTAGAGTTTCCCAACAGGTACAATTTTCTCTGATCTGCCCCAACTCTTAACCACAGTGAAGTCTTTATAACCCTTGGGCAGATATCAGGTAGTGGATGGAGAAACCACCAGTGCAGTATACTGCCTATTTCAATTTCACGAGACGCTAACGGAAATAATCCTTGCGTGTTTCTTCACTTAGTGTTGTAGGTTTCTACTACCCAGGGTTTTGTTTGTTTTTGAGACAGGCTCTCTTCTTATGGAGCCCTGGCTGATCTGGGATTCATTGTGCAACAAACTCTGGGTTCCTGCTTCAGCTATTTGAGATTCTGGATTAGAAACTTGTGCCACCTATCCAGCATCTGATAAATAGGATTTTTGGTTTTTTTTTGACTGATGAAGGGATTCTACCTTCAGGTTTATTTTACTAGTCTTGGATTAAGCTTTTCAACTCCCAAACTTTCAATAGGATGCTGATGTTATTAGCTCTAGGTTAGTAAGCCGGTTTTCAAAACTATGTCATTTTGACTTTACAAAGTTTATTTTATTCTTCTCTGAAGTTCTTAAAATTCACTGTTTTAATAGAAAACCTGGGTGGAAATAAGGCCTTAGCTTTCTTTTTTTTTTCTTTTTCTTTTTTCTTTTCATTTTTTTGGTTTTTTTCAAGATAGGGTTTCTCTGTGAAGCCTTGACTGTCCTGGAACTCACTCTGTAGACCAGGCTGGCCTCGAACTCAGAAATCCGCCTGCCTCTGCCTCCCAAGTGCTGGGATTAAAGGCGTGTGCCACCACTGCCCGGCCGACATTAGCTTTCGTTGTCGTTGCCATTTCTCTCCCTTCCAATGGATCTCACTTTGTTTCTATGGGGAGAACAAAATTAACAGCTGTGATGAATCAGAGGTAAGATCGATGCTCATAAACAGCAAAATTAAGGCACAAAGCTTAAATAATTTGGTCAAAATTATGAAAGGCAGGACAAGATTCCAGTACAAGGTTCCAGGACAGATTCCCTCCTTTCCCTTTTACCTGTCTGTCATTTCCTCTGTCCTCGTATATTAGTTTCACTTAACTTTGGATAAAACAAGATTTTAATTGTATTCTTACAACTGAATTATTAAAAAGTTGAATTTGCTACATTAATGCCCCTTAAAAGAATTACTCTTGGGTGGTGGTGGCGCATGCCTTTAATCCCAGCACTTGGGAAAAAGGGGTAGGTGGATCTTTAGGCCAGCCTGATCTATAGAGTGAGTTCTAGGACAGGCCGGGGGAGGGGAGGTGAGGGAGGGGGTACACAGGGAAACCCTGTCTCAGAAAAACCAAAAATCAAAAATCCAAAAACCACCACCACCAACAAAGAATTTGATTTTGTACTGAGGAATTTATGTCTTAGGACAATGAATGTTGCTTTGCTCCAATTTCCTCAGGTGACGTTTGGACAGTGTTTCAGTCCCCCTCCAGAGGAGAGAGTCTCATCTCAAGTAAATGGTCTCACGGACTGGTGGCAGTCTGTAGGATTCTTGAAGCTGTTTGGAATTTCACTGCTCTTAAAATCCTTACGGGACCTTTCTTTCCCTCTGTTACTTTTTTCTTAGGTGCTGAGGTTATAGGATGGGTCTGAAGCCATCTCAACTGGGATTACAATCTGATGAAATGAAGTAGTATACGGCATGGTTGGATGCAGGGTTATGGGTTAGGACACCCCATCCCCGGTCCCCGCTGCCCTTTTTAAAAAACAAACAAAACAAACTGCAAATGAAGTTTCTAGGGGATTTCGTAGAAAACTGCAAATTTTGTAGTTGAAATGGGAGAAAGGTCTTTAGCGAAATTTACTACTTTGAAATTCTCATCTGGTGAAGGTTCCAATTCAGAGTGAGGAGGAGCTTTTTTGTCACTCCCATGTCTCTATACTTTTCCGTTTCTCTGTCCTGCCTCAAAGTGAGATATGAATAGAACAGAGACTTTTTAATCTCTGATTTATGAATGTAAGTAGAAAAAATTAATTTGTTCATTCTCCCAGGATTTTCTATGAATTATTCCTATATTTGCATCTAAAAGCACAAATCCAGTTTGTTACTCTAAATTTACTCCTCATATAGTTTCCAGTTACTTAGCAGACACATTTTTAACAAGGCAAAAAAGAAGTGACAGTAACTTTAATGTTCCATACGATCCACTACATAAAGAATGTTTTCAGTATGTAAACCATTTAAGTAGACCTTGCACTTTTCTTCAAGTGTTTTGAGATATAGTGTCTCTATTATACTTTTATAGCACATCAAGTTTCTTGATCTGTATTTTGATTATTTTGTTTTGTATTGTTTGAGACAGTCTCAGACCTATACTGACTGGCCTTGGAGTTACAGATGTCTGCTTGCTTCTATTTCTTGAGCCCTGGGATTAAAGGTGTAAGCCCAGTGTGATCTGTTTTGAGCTCTTAAATTTAGAGTTCTCCAACGAGATTCAGATATGCAACTAAATTGCTCTGAATATAATATTAATCGGTTGATTGAATCTAGCACTTAAGTGAAAACTAACGAAAATAAAGCACAATTAAGCATTCTCTTTCTCGGTCCCAAGCCACATAAATGGCCTTTGTTTAAAAAGCCACACAAGCCAGGTGTGGTGGCACACACCTTTAATCCCTTGGGAGGCCTACCTACATAGCAGCAGTTCCAAGGACAGCCACGGTAAACAGAACAAAAACAAAGATTAGTATTATTTGACAAAGAGCAGAGACCAACAAAACATTAGGGCAGGATTCAACTTGCTTCTGAAATAAGCAACTAAAGGAGTGGTCAGTGAAGTTGCATGAAAAAATGAGGTAGGCAACGATAGCGTGTTGTTCTTTAACAAATAAATATAAAGGATAAAGATGCTTTCTCAGGTAAGCTCACAACCCTGAAAGACTGGGAAAGAAAAAAGTTTCAACTGGCGCAGTGATTGCCAGTTGTTCCAAATTCTCTATTCTAAAACTACTACCATTACTAATTTGAGAGATTAATAAACAGTAGTCTGTGGTGATCAAATTTCCTGTAATCCCAACTACTCTTCTCGAGACAGGAGTTTATCGGTGTAGCCCTCTCGGCTGTTTTAGAATTTTCTGTATAGGCCAACCGGGCTTTGTGTCTGTCTGCTGGAACTAAATGCATACACATCACCGGTCTGCGCCTTTGTAATCCTAACTATGGAGTCTGAGACAGCATGAAGGTCTGTCAAAGTAAAGAACAAAGAAAGCTCATTCCATTGCTTAGTATGAAATATTGTTGACGTACTACGCAAAACCCCACACAGCCCAACACCGCTAAACTAAACAGCTATAGCTGAGTGCACACACTACTGTCCCCTAAGAGCCGGTAATTGAAAGATGGCAGTCCCTCGGAGGTTCGCGCCCAAAACAAAAGGTAGTCTTACACAAGGCCCGTAACACTGAAAAGCTGCTTAGCTCTCTTGAAGATTGTGTGGTGGTCCTGAAAAGGACCTTTACGGGAGTCTGTAACCGAGCAGCTTAGCCTCCGAAGCCGTAGAGGGTGCGGCCCTGGCGCTTGAGCGCATAGACCACGTCCATGGCCGTGACGGTCTTGCGCTTGGCGTGCTCCGTGTAGGTGACGGCGTCGCGGATCACGTTCTCCAGGAACACCTTCAGCACCCCGCGGGTCTCCTCGTAGATGAGGCCGGAGATGCGCTTCACTCCTCCGCGCCGGGCCAGGCGGCGGATGGCGGGCTTGGTGATGCCCTGGATGTTGTCGCGCAGGACTTTGCGGTGGCGCTTGGCGCCGCCTTTCCCGAGACCCTTCCCGCCTTTACCGCGACCAGACATGACTAAGACAATAAAGGACTACTCTAGAAAGAAACAGATGGCTTCTCGGAGGAAGCTACTCTCTTTTATAGCGAACCTGCGGACCGGAGTGAAAACAGAAAGCGTCAGGCGGAAGTGCTTGCGGCCGGGCCTGGGCGGGCCGCAGCGCAGGAGCTGAGCCGCTTATTCATTTCCTATAAGAGCAAGTCTCTTCCACTTTTTAATGCGGCACATTCTTCTTAAACAAGAATCAAGACAGTATAGGATGTAAGTGGAAAGGAAGCAAATCTCGTCATTCTTCCCTCATTTGTGGTTTTTATTTTAGCACCTTGTATAGGGCGATGTTACTTTGAATATCTTTTAATGAATCAATAGCGAGAAAAATCACTAATTGAGTCAGTCACATAGCTAAAAAATTCTACAGAATGTTTTAGTATGGGAACCATTTAAACTGCTGCTATTACTGTTGTTTGCATTTATTTTGTGGCAGTCGCCTTACTGTGATAGTAGCTATATAGAACAGGCTGGTCTCAAACTTAAGAGATCCGTCCGCCTCTGTCTCCCCAGGGCTAGGATTAAAGGCTTGTTAGGATTAAACACATGGTTCAATACGTAAAAGTCACACAGGTCCTGAAGTATTTTTAGCACAGGGAAATTAAACAAAATTATGTATTTAAGATAACAAAAGACTATAAATGCTAATGGAATTCCAGTTAGAAGTCTCAAGGAAAATAGATTTTATGGTGTATTAACCTGAGGTTTACATATATCAAGTCTTCCAATTTGTCAAGGCTTACATGCCACTAGGGGAAGAAAGTGGCTCTACTAGCTGAGATAGACATAACTATACAAGTTCTCTCCTTTAAAAAAACCAAAGGCCTAATCCTAGATCACTTAGTGACTTAATAGTGAGTCCCTAGGGATAGGCAGTTCAATCCAGGGTAAAAGACATGGCCTACAGTTTTGATTCTTGAGGAGCCCTGTACACTTTGTACACTCAAACCAAGAACTAGCAGCGGCCATAAAATGTTTTCATTCTAATCCCATTCCATTCAGTGGAGGGGTTTGGAAGCCACAAATTACTAGTGACAACCTGGAGTTGAGTCTGGCTTACTGATACCTATGGTGATATGCCTTCGGGTCTCTGTTCAACTTCGTTGCCAGAGGTAAATGCTAAGCCCTTGTTAGAAAATGTAAGGTGGCTCTGAAAAGAGCCTTAGAGTTTCCATTAACCCAACCAAGGAGATCATTTCCCCTTGGCCTTGTGGTGGCTCTCGGTCTTCTTGGGCAGCAGCACGGCCTGGATGTTGGGCAGGACGCCGCCCTGCGCGATGGTGACGCGGCCCAGCAGCTTGTTGAGCTCCTCGTCGTTGCGGATGGCCAGCTGCAGGTGGCGCGGGATGATGCGCGTCTTCTTGTTGTCGCGGGCCGCGTTGCCCGCCAGCTCCAGGATCTCGGCCGTCAGGTACTCCAGCACGGCCGCCAGGTACACCGGGGCGCCGGCGCCCACGCGCTCCGAGTAGTTGCCCTTGCGGAGGAGCCGGTGCACGCGGCCCACGGGGAACTGCAGGCCGGCCCGGGAGGAGCGGGTCTTGGCCTTGGCGCGAGCCTTGCCGCCCTGCTTGCCCCGTCCAGACATGATGAAGTAAAAAATAGAGCCTGACAGCTGTACACCGGGAAGGAGCAAGATCTTGGCCCTTATAGTTTTCTCTGGGCGCGAAAAAGAACGTTTGGGATTGGCTGTGTTCCTTTTTTCACCTAGACCAATGGGAAGCGTTTATGCTAATAAGTATTTCAGGTTAGGCAAGCCCTTGAAGGGCGTCATCTAAATAATCACCCAATCATAATTGTGCTTTCCTATACCTCATCTGAATAAGTCCTCTTAAAAAAGGAAGGGCCGGTGGCTTCTGCGGCAGTTCTTGCACTCAAGCTTCACCATGCCTGAGCCCGCGAAGTCCGCTCCCGCCCCGAAGAAGGGCTCCAAGAAGGCCGTGACCAAGGCGCAGAAGAAGGACGGCAAGAAGCGCAAGCGCAGCCGCAAGGAGAGCTACTCGGTGTACGTGTACAAGGTGCTGAAGCAAGTGCACCCCGACACCGGCATCTCCTCCAAGGCCATGGGCATCATGAACTCGTTCGTGAACGACATCTTCGAGCGCATCGCGGGCGAGGCGTCGCGCCTGGCGCATTACAACAAGCGCTCGACCATCACGTCCCGGGAGATCCAGACGGCCGTGCGCCTGCTGTTGCCCGGGGAGCTGGCCAAGCACGCCGTGTCGGAGGGCACCAAGGCCGTCACCAAGTACACCAGCTCCAAGTGAAAGTGAGTTTTTTTAACTCGCTCCTAACCCAAAGGCTCTTTTCAGAGCCACGCACAATTTTTAAAGAGAGCTGTTGCATGTCTACTGCCAGCTTTAATCAACAGGTTTTTGTCCATAGCTAGGTTGGTATCTGAATACTGGGAAGTATACTGGCTAGTAAGTTTGCATACAGTCATTTGATTAGGTTGGGGTGAGATCCAAGGGCAGAGGAAACCAGTTTCCTCGTTTCTTTGTCCTCTCACCTTGTTTGGTAGGTATGTTACCCTTGCACCACGAAACAAAGTAGTACTCCATTCTTGAGAGGATATTCCTGTGCTAACCATAAACTGAACAAGCTAGACGAGTTTCCAGGTGCTTAGGGTTTCATATAACTCATGACTGTTGCTAGTGTTTGGAGTGTCCTTAGACCCCTGATTCAGTAATGCATTAGATAGTGCGACAACATGAGGGAGATGTTGGGAATTGCAGAAGGATGCGTAACGGATACATGGGAGGGCACCACTGACAGTTTCCGTAAGTTATACTTCAATTTGTCTATCCCCCAGCCAACCCTACCCTTTTAAAGTGAGAGATGCAGTCTCAAATAATGAATGTAACTTCTCTTTTTGTCAATAAGCACATTCCTAAAGAGAGATTCCATGTTCCAAAGCTGCTCAGTGTCCAGCAGTGTAGCCCCATATCTTGTAGCTCGGTGTCTGGGTATCGCAAAAAGAGAGCAGAGCTGAAAGGAACTGTTGGCCCCAGGGAAGAGCTGGGTTCTTCCATTTGGAAGATCTGTCGGGAAGATATGTCTCCATCTTGTGGCCATTTAGGGTAACACAGCTGGGGTTTTTGGCTAGGGTCTAATAGCATACACAAGAGTCTGTTTCCAGCAGTCTTCAATGTCCCATTTCCCTAACCTACTTCGGGAGGGAATACTTAAGCCGTTTAGGTTTTTTTCAACTTCTATACTAAACTCCAGCCAGACTCTTGCAGATTAGGCACAACCTTGGTTAAAAAAAAAAAAAAAGACTTGAACAAAGAATGACGTACTATTTATGAGCTCAAGGCCATCTCCCCAGGATGACCCTAACACCTCCAAATGACTTCTTGGGGGAAACTCAACCAAAGCTGCCAAAAGATGGAGTCAGTCTCTCAGCCTGTCCGCCTGTGAGGTTAGGGCTCCGGTCTCTCACGTGGATAACCTAGGTTAGGCCATTTTCCTCACCCTGTTTTATCCTTCGTCGGGAATGTCCCGTTACTTACCCAGAGGTCGCAGAGGTCAGCGTGGAGCGCAGCCCTCGCCATCTGTAGAACGTTCTCACTGTATTAACAGATGCCCAGCTGTGTTTATTTTTGGCATTCCGCAAAGAGCCATGTTGATACGTACCTATATACAATATGTAAAGACAAAGAAATCAGGGCTTTTCTTAGCCCACTTCATGGACTCAGGGGACTGAAGTTAAAACTGTTCCTAATGTGCTTCTGCCTGTTGCTTTTCTCATTAGCTTCTTGGAAGGAACCCTTTTCTATTTATGAGTAATGTGACCAAAATACATTAGTCGTTCATTAGCACACAGTAACCCGATCTGAGAAGGGACCCTACAGCATGGCTACTGCATCTTCTCTGAAGAAAAGCCTGATTCTTCTCTTTGAGAGGACAGGCAGGCATGTATGGTTCCTGTGTTTGGGATCACTGTGGGGTGGACACATAATTATTCTCTTTTGTAATTGGGACCACCACTCTGTCTGGAAGGACTTCAGAAACTCATCTTAAGAGCAATGTCTTCTTTGACATCTTGTCATCTACACACCTCACTGATATCACAGTTTTTATCCAAGATCTGGGATTGGGCATACTGTTCTTTCCTTGTTCATTTGCTTACTAGTTCGGCTTACCCACTATTTCCACTAGAAGTTAAATACCTTGGGGGGAGTTGGGTTTGCTGGATGGCATATTTTGAAATGAGGGTAGGACATTTTGATCACTTACGTTTTCTAGGTTCTAGAGCAGTGTCTGGTCTGGCATTGTGTATTTGTGCTAGCTAGTTTCATGTCAACACAAGCCAGAGTCATTGGGGAGGAGGGAGCCTCAATTGAGAATATGCTTCCATAAGACCAGGCTGTAGGCAAGCCTGTAGGGAATTTTCTTAACTAGTGGCTGACGTGGGAGGACTGAGCCCATTTGTGCGTGGGGCCGCCCCTTGGTTGGTGGTCCTGGGGTCTGTAAGAAAGCAGCCGAGCAAACCATGGAAGCAAGCCAGTAAGTAGAGACCATCTATTGCCTCTGCGTCAGCTCCTGCCTCCAGGATCCTGCCCTGTTTGATTTCCTATCCTGAGTTCTTTCGATGACAGGTTGTAATGTGGAAGTGTAAGCCAAATAAAACCTTCCCCCCCACCCCAACTTGCTTTACCATAGCAATAATAACCCCAACTAAGGCAGTATAATCTGGATAAATTAATGAAGTAATTATTATTTGCTTTACTGTTGCTGAAAGAAAGCTTATTCCATCTGAAATGGCTCCTCTGAGTGCTCCTAGTTCAATGACAAGTTTTCCCACTTGACAAAAGCAAAGTGAGCTTCAATTTTTCGAAGATGCGGATTTCTTCATTTTTCTAAGTGTTTTTCATTAATGGTTACTGGCAATTATAGAAACTTATCTTCTTTTAATATACTAAAAAAGATAGTTATAAATCTTGTATCTCTCTGTGGCTGGAGCTTAGAACTTTTAAAAGATACTTAAATATACTTATTATAGACAGGATCGTACTGTGTAGTCCTGGCTGGCCTGGAACTCATAGAGCTCTTCTTACCTCTGTCTCTAAACTTCTGGGATTAAAGGCATGCTATACAGTGCCTGGGTTTTTTTTTTTATTTATTATTTTAATTACCTGTGTTCATGCATATGGGTTTGTGCATGTGAATGCAGGGGCTTGTGGAGGCTAAAAGAAGGTGTCAGATCTGGAGTTACAGATTGTTCTGAGAAGCTCAGTGTAGGCTCTGGGAACTGGATTCAGGCCCTCTGCAAGATCAGAAGTGCTCTTAACTGCTGAGTTATCTATCTGGCCCCAGAATGTATGACTCTGATTAGGAAAGACTGGCACACACACACGACTTTAAGGAAACACTCATTGTTTCCTTACTCTCAGTACAGTTTCTGGTTTTCAATTCTGGAAGAGAAACACCGGCAGTCAGGCACAGGGAGGCTGAGGCACAAGCCTCGCTCCTGCCTGGGTATGATAGCTAGTTCAAGGCAACCGTGGGAAGACTAATGATGCTTTGCCTCAAGATAACAGAAGGGCTTGGAGTCTGCTCAATTTTTAGAGCACTTACTGAGCATGTGTAAGGTTAAATCAAGCAGCGCAACTAGTGGGAGGTAGGAGGGTGACCTCAAGAGTTTATAAGGATTGTCCATACGGCTAACATAGATTCCCTCCCTCACCCCTGTTCTTAGATAGGCTCAGTACTGGAGGACAGTGCTGTGGACACTACCCCATCCTTACCCAGGGTTGGATGGACAAATAGCTGTTTTCTTTCTGGGGTGGGACCACTACGCTGAATGGATGAACTTTCAGGTTCGAAAGCCAGGAATGGTTAGTTTTGCTTGTCTCTTGCCTAATCTGTTGTTATTGTTGTTATTTTCTTTCTTTTGTTCTGATTGTCTTTCTGTCTTTAGAACTCACATCTGAGTTGCCTAGTCATCTCTATCATATAAGGTAAGCACCTATCCAGCTGACTTCTTACTTTAGCCACTTTTAGCCATTATAGACTGAGCTATGCCTCTTTGATCTTCTCTCTAAGAGACTTCAGTGCAGTCATGGGCGCAATCTCTTCAGCAGTATGTGTTGGGGGCAATAAAATGTCGGTCATACTGTTTTACTTAACACAATCTATTTTCATTTTTTACAGACACAAATCATTATCTCCATGTATTTATTCTTATTCCATTGTTTATAAGTATGCACCTGTATGTTCATGCAGGTTTTCCTATGTGTAAGTGCATGTATACATGTGTGACTGTGTGTAAGGTCCAGAGGATGACCTTGAATGTCACTCCTCAGTAAGCCCCATCTTTTTTTGTGAGAGGGTCTTTCATTGTTGTGGAACTTGCCAAGTAGGCTCGGCCGGCTGGCCAGTGAGCCTCAATGGCTCTCACTACCATCTCTACCT
This sequence comes from Montemys delectorum, assembly GCA_019843815.1. Lineage (NCBI taxonomy): Eukaryota > Metazoa > Chordata > Mammalia > Rodentia > Muridae > Montemys > Montemys delectorum. Next base: position 17,576 of record JADRCD010192186.1, read on the forward strand.
TCCTCCTTTCCTTAAAAAACAATGTGTTCACTGGTGAAACTGAGGCCCACTGAGCTGTCTCCTCAGCCTACCTAACGATCTTCATTTCAGAGGTGAAGTCGAGACTCAGAAGAAAGGACCCGTAGTTTAAGACCACACAGTTTAGTGGCAACATTAGCTAGTGAAGAGGCAACTGTTCATTTTGCGTGCATTCTTCCATGTCGGCGAATGTTTCTTCCATGTCCTTCATCCTCTCCTTCAGCAACCTGACACATCCTCTCCATTGTCCCTGCTCTTGCTTCTTTTTCACTCATACTTTCATTCATGGCGGCAGTCCTCCGAAGAGCTACGGTGTCACATCCATGACAGAGGCTGGTAGAGTGAAAGGTCCCAGCCTTCCAAGCCTTTCCCTTCTAGAGAGAGTTATAGATTCTTGATCTTTTACCATCTTAAATCTTCCTGTAACAGTGGAAGAAACCGACGGCAGAGTTCACTTTGCTCATGTAACTCTGCTGAAGTCCTTCAGAAGAGCTTCTGACCTCCTAACTTGGATTTCAAATTATTGCTCCTCATCACACACCCTTTCCCAGCTTATTGATATTCAGTCCTTTCCTCCCCGGATGAATGTTTCCCGCCCAGTGAATAGATTCTCCTCCTTTGTCCGAGAAGTCTCTGTGGCTTCTGCCCTCTGTTGCTCTTCATTATCTTCCTTTGAAGCCCGTTTGTTACGTAATCTAAGCACAAGGTTGAACTGAGCATGTAAACTTCAGAATTTGTTGCCTCTTCCTGGGAACACTAAAAAAGATCTGGATCTTCGATGCTGGGAGAAAACAGGCAATTCATAACTTTTAGTTACAGCAGCTTCCCCTACTCAGGCCCTGACAATGTCTTATACTAAGAACTGTGATCTGAAGACACCAGGAGAGAAGGTTGGTGGTACACGGGTACCTCTGGACTCCCCACGACTCATTGCGCTGCTCTTCTCACTTCTCCTTCCACAGTGGCAGCCAGCTATGTGAAGTGCTGAGCCCAGGGCAGAAGCAACAGAGATGAGTGTCACTGGTACCTACATGAGATGCTCAGAGCACATCGCTGACTAGAGCTCCTTTTACTGTGAATTGTGTAAAGAATCAAACCATGGAAATGACATTGGCAGTAAGAATAAAACATGAAAGAAATCCATCATTGGTCTCAACTGCTGCAAGCATAGTAGCATATTTGATTTTGAAAAGATCCTTTGTCTCCAAGAGTCTCTTCGTACAGAAGAGGACTTATGAAGTGTACGGATAGCAGTGAATTAATTGCCCAAGGCCACATGGTTACAGAGTTTCTTATCTTTGTGTTTGTGCCTGTTTCTTTTTTTTTTTTTGGGGACATGTTCTCCTGTAATCCATGTTGGCCTCTAACATGCTAAATAGCTGATGCCAGCTTTGAGGCTTTCCTCCCGAGTACTTGGGTTCGAGGGCTGCACTAGCCTGGCTGTCTGGGAGAAAGATTTTCAAGCCACTTAAGTAGCTCCAAACCCTTCATGTTAGCCCCAGTTTCATGTTACACCCAACTGTATTCAACAACCGAGATTTTTTTTTTTTGGGGGGGGGGGGACCGGATTTCAATTAAATATTCAATACCTTCTGGAGGTTGTTTTTACAAGAAGCCTTATCAGATACTTGGAGAAATTAAAACTATGTGGGGACACACATTCTAGTTTCTCTAAGACAGCCTCTCTTGCTGACCTAGCAGCCCATCCGAGGCACCAAAACAGGGGCAATAGTGCCAAATGTTGGAAAGAAAGCCATTCTGTTTTTTGTCTCAAACTCCCGTGTCATGCCAAGTTGCCAGGGTTGAAGGAGGTGACTGGCAATTTGTGTGGTGGTGATCGTCTTGATCTCAAGGTGATATTTTTTTATTTGTCCTGTAATATTACATTTAGAACATTCAAGCGCAATAAAGAAATTTTAATATGCACACATTTGAAGTGTTTGACACGTCAAAAATAAGGCTAGAAACCAAACGACAATATTTCTGGAAAATATTTCCATTATGTAAAATTGAAAAGGTTTTGTTCCAAATCTCTTCATCAATATTCCAAGGGCCCGACGATGCACCTCAGTTGTATAGTGCTTCCCCAGTTTCAACAAAGCCCTAGGTTTGATCCCCTGCAATCGAGACACAAGCTGAGGTGGCACACATTTGTAATTCCTGAATTTGGGAGGTGAAGGCATGAGAACAAGGAGGTCACGATTACATTTCATTCCAAGGCTAGCCTTGGCTGGGTGAGATCTTCTATGTAGTCAGAAAAGGCTGTAATCCTCCCCCCTCCCCCCCAGCTCATATGTTATAAAGTCAAAACAATCCATTTTGAAACTCTTGAGGAAATGGAGGATTCTCAAGTGTGAAGACTGCTTCTAAGCTGGCATCTGTTAATTTCATCTTCTGCTCCTGGTTTTCAACCAGTAGGTTGCAAGCCCTTTGGGAATCGAACAACCCTTTGGTAGGGTTAGATATCCTACATGTCAGATATTAACATTGCCACTCATAACAGTAGCAAAATTGCAGTTATAAAGTAGCAGTAGATATAATCTTATGGTTAAGGGTCACCACAGCATGAGGAATTGTAGCACAGTATTAGTGTCAGGGGAAACAAACTGAAGCCATTTTGAATAAATCTTCCATTATAGATAGGGGTCAACGGAATCCTGGTTGGAGAGTTGAAACATAAATGCTAGGCAAGTCTGCCCCATCGAAGTTGAGTAAACCAACCAGGGAGAACAGGATAAATGGACCACGAAGGAATGTTCCCAGGAGAGCCCCCTATTCCTGAATCCTGATAGGTAAAAAAAATGTAACTGTAACTTTGCACAGAAGTTTGTTGTTTTTTTCACCCCAACACTCTGTAACATTCTCGCTCCAGGAGTAGGGTTGGAGGGGAAGTCGGAGCTGCCTCAGTTCAGCTTCCAAGTCAGTTTTTTGATCTATCCGTAGTGGCTGGATTACAATAAACTCTCGTTTTCTGCATTAATCTGGTGTTTGAGTTGTGTTGAATCTAAGTGGATCCCCCAACATTAGGAAGGCTGAGAACCGCTGTCCTAGACCCTTGTGTAATATCACAAACTGGGGTTAGACAGTCGTAAGCACTTCCAAAGAATAAAATGCACTGGACACACTAGCCTTGAGAGGACAGTCAGCAGCCAGAGCCAGGCTGACTCCATGACAGACTGCAAACGGGCAGTTTGGGAGACTAGGCCTACGTTTCTGTTTCCCAGAAATGAGAACCTGGACCCCGGAACCTGTGGCCAGCCAGCCACAGCCTCGGGCAGCCAATCGGAGAACACCACGTCCTCTGGCCTGAAGCCAGAACAGGCAGCTAGAGTGAGTAAGTCACCACCCTGGGAAGACTCCAGAGCTCTAACCAAACTTAGCGTCAGTCAGACTCCTAGGGACAGAGCTGATCTATCAAGGTAAAAGGGGACATACCCCTTCCTGGAATTCCCCTGACAACAAAAGCTGAGCCTTTGAATCCACCAGGGGGTCTCCATTCTCAAATGGGGAGACCCCTGCAAGCAGGAATTTCTGCAGAATAAACAACTCTTTGCTGTTGCAGACTATTTGAGTCTGGGGTATCGGGTTCTTTGGCGAATCATGGACCCTTATAGCTTGTTACTTCCTAAGTTAGGTCATGAATGAAAGTGATTTTTGTCCCCCCCCCCCCCCCCGGGTCTTACAACTTGCTTGCTTGCTTGCTTTCATGAACGGAGCCACTACAGGGCAAGCTGCCCACATAGAACCCAAATGACCATCAGTGGGGGTGGCCTCCAGGCCTCCAGACCACAGCCGCCTAGAATACTTAACATCCTGTCAAAAACCAGGTCAGCGATTATGACCAAGTCAATCCTTCTGGGCTCCAGCCAGCCCTGACACAGCTCACACTTCTGTGGGGGTCGCAAGTGCAGCTTTGTGAAGGAAGCTGAGGCAGAAAGGGGACCAGTTACGTTACCCTGTTTTTAGCTCTCTGATCCTCAGAAATTGGAAGGTAATAAATATTTTAAACAGTGAGGTTTTAGTTATATAAATGATGGATTCGGGTAAGCCTTAATGTGAAGAAGAGTTGGTGATAAGGAAATGTAAAGATCTGGGTGTGGTGCATACGCCTTTAATGTCAGGGCTGAGGGGCAGAGGCAGAGTTGAGGTCAGCCTGGCCTACAGGGTTCCGGGGCTATGTCGTGAAACCCTGTCTCCAACAACAAACAAACAAACCAAAAAGAAACTGCAAGGAAATGATGAAAGTCTAAGTTGGGTTGGAGGAAGATCTAAATGCCTTTGTGACAGTTTTGTACGTGCTTGCCCTGAGATCGCTTAAGCTCGGTGAACTGTTTGGCCTGTGTGGTGTTTGAAAGCCAAAACTTACAAAGTCTGCTGTGTGTGATCTCACTCACCTTTGAGCTGGAGGCAGAGGCAAGCCCAAGGCCAAGCTGGCCTACCGCAGTGAGTTCCAGGACTGCAGGGGGTGTGTAGAGAGATCCAGTTTCAAAACAACAAACAAACAACCAACAATGAAATCTCTAAAAATTAAGTGTAAGCCTATTTTGTAAAACAGGAACTTCATAAATGGAAAGAAACAGAAGTTGTTCTGAGATAATTATGTGGCTGTTTTATATTAGCATGAATTTCAGTGTATTTTTAAAGATAATGATTATTTAATAATTTTGCAGTTAGTAGTTTTTAAAACAATATATATTTTTCAAAAATTTCATACATGCATACAATGTATTTTGATCCCACTCCCCCATTTAAATCTCCTCAGAAATGATCCCCCATACATGTGCCTTCCATCTTCATGATTTTTTTAAATTAATTAATTAATTAATTTATTTACCCTTTGATCTAATTAGTTCCCTATATACACATGGTTGTGGGTCATGCACTGGGGAATGGGCAACCTAGTGGCCACTCCCATCCAAAAAAATGTGACTCTCCCCCAGCAGTCAGTCACCAGCTGGGGCTGCAGCCGCAGCAGTCCCCTCCCCCATCCGTGCTGGTATTTTTAAGCGCTTTGATCTTGCGCGGGTAACCACTGCATCTGAGCATCCGTGCTGTGGCCATTAGACAGTGTTTCACAGCACCCCTTCCCCCCCCCCCCCAACATCTATCCCTACCTTCTTTTTTATTGTTCTAACAAGCTGTTTCCTCAGCCTGGAGGAAGGGGAGTTAGTAATCCTAAAGATTGGTAAACTGATGGGAAAGGAAAGCATAATTAGAAAATGGATTTTGCCAAGATGCTAGCCATTCTTAGAAGATCCAAAATACGTGTGAAATACAGCCTACGTTTCGTTATGTACAAAGTATATAGGCAGTAATGATTCCAGTCTGGTATGATGGTTCTTGTGTTCGTGCGCGCTCTGACCTTTTATTTTTCAGTGTTCATGGTAGTGCTGATTTCTAAAAGAGGGATTAGTATATACATATGAATGAAAATGCCAAAATGAAACTAAAATAATAAAATGAGGTAAAGAACGGACTTCAGCTTCATCTGGGTCTCCTTTTCTTCCCATTCTTCCTCTTCTCTCTATCCTCACCTTGATTTTTTTAGTTTCTCTTACAGTGGTCAGGAAGGAATTCACCAGGAGAAATTGCATTAAATGAATCAAACCGGGCACTATGCTCACAGGCCGCACCAAGCCAACCACAACGGTTAAAAGCCAAACAGAGCTTAGTAAGATTTCATATGCTGGAACCAAGCCGATAGACTAAGCAAATGAGAACTGGGTTCATAGTTACATGTAAATCTCTAGCTAGACTTCAATTTACAACTACAATCTTCATTTTTAAATAAAAGGCCCGGACCGACGAGGATGGGATTCGAACCCACGCGTGCAGAGCACAATGGATTAGCAGTCCATCGCCTTAACCACTCGGCCACCTCGTCAGAACATGCAAGAAGGGCCACGTGGCTCGGTCAGAGTTTTGAGGCGCCTCGCCACAAGCTAGCGCTCCCTGGGGACAGTCGTGGACTTATGGCTTGTACGTAGAGGAATGACTTAGAAAGGAAGAAAATGCGAGGGGCGGAAAAACCACAACCACAACAACAACAAGAGGAACTGGGATGTGCGTGCTTTCGCTGCATTCAGAAAAGTAGTGATCTGGACGGGAACATCCGGAAGGAGCATCCTGAGTGCTCCCTCCCAGTAGAGGTTAGAGGATGTGGCGGTGCAGCAGCCGGTGGTGGGCGTGTCAAGGGCGGGCGTGACAGAGGTGGGCCCGGGCTGGCTGGCCTACAGCGCCTCCTGGAGACCGTGACCCGTGCGGGTTTCCACCCCTGTGATGTGCCGCAGATCTCCGGGGAGCTAGTTCCCGGGAAAGTGGTCGCTGGATCACTTAGGCAGTACTGCAGAATCCGCTCTGTTTTCTGCGTACTAGGACTTGGTCCCTGGGGTCTTCTCCCAGGCCGTCGGCACTAGAGGGACCTTGATTTCTGGCTTGTCTGTCCCGCATCTGATTTTCCAAGGAACGTGGTGCTTGAGAAAGCGTGGGCACACACATGCGCGCGCGCACACACACGCACACGCACACATGCACGCGCGCGTGAAGAGAGGAACAGGCAGAGGAGGGAGACGAAAGGAGGGAGAGGGAAGATGATTCTGGAAAGGAAAGAGTGGGTATTATTACTATTTCAGATGTTTTTGTTTGTGATAGGAAATGAAGAATGAATAGGATAGAGATAAACATGCATAGAAATTACTAATTCAAAACATAAATGTTCCCTTGAAAATGAGTTAAAAGCAAAAAGTTGTTTTGCATTGCTTTTTGTTTTGTTGAGACAGAGTGTAGCCTGGACTGAACTCAAACTGGTAACGGCCCTCGTGCTACAGGCTTCCCAGTGCTGGAGCCACACATCTCCCTGCATGTTTTCCTTCCTTCCTTCCTTCCTTCCTTCCTTTCTTCCTTTTTAAGATTTATTTATTCATTTGCTTATTTTTGTAAGTGTAAATGTGGGGTATATGCGCATATGCGTGTGGATGCCTGAGAAGGTAAAAAAAAAAAAAAAAGAAAGAAAAAAAAGAAAAGAAAAAGAAAAAAAAGGGTGTGGGATCCTCTGGAGCTGGAGTTGTACCACATGACATGAGTGCTGGGAACTGCACTCGGGTCCTATGGAAAAGCAAGAAGGCTCCTAACCGCACAGAATCATTTCTCTAACATCGGAAAGCAAGTTTTCTAAGGAAGAGAATGGAGATTTCAGAGGAAAGCACCAAAGGGGAACAGGGAGTTACGTTACGTCTACGTCTATGGGTCAGATGAGGAAGTTAGTAGCTCATCACCCCTATCCTTAAATCTGATACAGAAAGGGGTCAGAAAGACTTCTCACGGGGTCCTGACAAATCAGTCACTGCTGAACATCAGGGGATGGGGTCGGGGGAGCCGGGCGGAACAGGTGCCTAACTGTGTTCAGTCAGGATTCTTTTCCTTAAGGGTGCACCAACATCTTCGTGTTTGTTTTTATGAATTTAAGAGTCACAAAGAATAGTTATTTTTTTTTTTCCTTGAAGAATCTTTACGTTGTGGCTTTGTTGCATGACACAAAGTCCTCTTATTTTCCTTTAGAAGTGGCAAAGATTTTCACTATTTGGAGTTAAAATAATTTATTAATTTATAGACAGGTTCTCTTTCTGACCTGCAACTTGTGATCCTCCTGTCTCAGACAGTTTAGAGCTGGGATTACAGGCATGTTACCCCCCCCCCCCCCCCCCCGCCCCTGGCTCCCATTTGCTCCCATTTCTGTGTTTATTTTTGTGTGTGAGGCTGCACTTATGTTTGCATGCATGGAAAGACTAGAGGACAACTTCAGAGTTGTTTCTTAGAAACAGTCCGCCTTTCTTTTAGAGACGGGGATCCCTGGGACTTGGAGCTTTTCCAGCAGGCTAGGCTGCAATGACTTTCAGGTCTGCCTATCTCCTACCTTATCACTGGGATTACAGGCACATGGTGTTTGCTTGACAAAAACAAAACAAAGCAACAACAACAACAACAACGACAACGACAACAACAGCACACCAAGGCCAGGGCTCTGGGCTCTCCTCAGGTCCTGATGTTTAAGACAAGCACTTTACTAACGGAGCCAACTTGCCAGCTGATCCCCACCACACGTCTTGTTTTTTGTTGAGTTGCTATCTGCCCCTTCTTCCACTGAGACCAGATGCAGAAGCTGGAATCTATGTGATGTGATTGGTTGAGGCTGGACTCCCCGCAACCCACTGATCTCTCTGCATTGTTTTTGTTTTGTTTTGCTTTGTTTTGTGATTGTTCCCCTTTGCTGTAAAGAGAAACTTCTTTGATGAGGGGCGTTAGCTGCACTGACTTGTGGGTATAAAGATAAGAGTTTATTTATTTATGTTTATTTATTTTAAAGCTTTATTTCTTTAATATATGTAAGTACACTGTAGCTGTCTTCAGACACTCCAGAAGAGGGTATCAGATCTCGTTACGGATGGTTGTGAGCCACCATGTGGTTGTTGGGATTTGAACTCAGGACCTCCGGAAGAGCAGTCAGTGCTCTTAACTGCTGAGTCATCTCTCCAGCCCCTCTCATTTATTTATTTATTTATTTATTTATTTATTTATTTATTTATTTATTTATATTTATCCACTTTACATCCCAATTGCAGCCCCCCAGTCCCACCCTCACAAATCTCTCCTCCCACTACCCCTCCCCTTCAGCCCCTCTTGGATATTACCTTGCCCTGGGACATCAAGTCCCACCAGGTCTAAGCTCATCCTCTCCCACTGAGCCTGGACCAGGGTTCAGGTAGGGGAAGGTGATTCAATGGCAGGCAACAGAATCAAGACTGCTCCCCCATCCCCACCCCTGCTCTGATTGTTAGGGAGGATAAGATTTTTAATGTAGTGACAGATTATGTTGGTCTAACAAAGTGGTGCTAGTAGATGCTTTTCTGAGGTCCACAACCTCAGTATTCCCTGGCAAGCTGCCTATGTATGCAGCACCAGCCATGATTTCCCTCCTGTTGACTGGGACTTAATTCCAATTAGGTAGCTCTTTGCTGGCCACTGAGTGTGAGTGTCATTCATTGTATCTTTACACATATTGTAGCTAGTTTTATGTTAATGTGGCCTAGAGTCGCATGAAAGGAGGGAACCTCAATTGAGAAAATGCCTCCATAAGATCCAACTGTAGGACATTTTCTTAATTAAGATTGATGAGGGAGGGCTGGGCCCAGGGTGGGTGGTGCCATCCTGGGCTGGTGGACCTGGGTTCTCTAAGAAAGCAAGCTGAGTAAGCATAAGCATTGAGGAGCAAGCCAGTAAGCAACATCCCTCCATGGCCTCTGCATCTGCTCCTGTCTCCAGCTTCCTGCCCTGTCTTCATGCTTTTGTGGTGAACAATTATGTGGAACTGTGAGTGAAATAAATCTTTTCCTTCTCAAGTTGCTTCTGATCACGGTGTTTCGTCACAGCACAGTAACCCTAAGTATGACACTGTCTAAGTGGATGCCGGCTGTAGAGGAACAGACTTGGCCGGTTAGTGGTGGCACATGCCTTTAATCCCAGCACTTGGGAGGCAGAGGCAGGTGGATTTCTGAGTTGGAGGCTAGCCTGGTCTACAGAGTGAGTTCCAGGACAGCCAGGGCTACACAGAGAAACCCTGTCTCGAAAAACAAAACAAAAAAACCCAAAACAACAACAAACAAACAAACAAAAAACAAAACCCCAAAACAAACAAACAAAAAAACAAAACAAAACAAAAAAACCAATTTCTAAAGAGGATGGGCCAAGCAGTTTTGCAAAAGCAGACTCCAGCAGCTTAGTTTAACTATGTTGTTTTAGGTTAGAGTTCTTGTGTCTGTTTTCTCATTCCTGTGCAACCTAATTATTTTTTAAGTAAGCTTCTTAGGAATTTCATCCTACCCCTATTCTGACTAAAAACTCGCTGATATTTTTTTCTCCTTATCAGTAGTTGCTGATACTTAGTGTGTGTGTAAGTTCTAGAATAGACCTCTTTCTCGAACTTCTTTACACATCGCAGTGCCTCAGATCTATGGTAATGGCAAAACCTTCCTCGTACAGGTCAGGCTTGGAGTTGGCCAAGCTGTTCTCCTGGTCTGAAGGCATGTTGACAGTGTGTGTGACTTTGAGTATTTACAGATGATTGGCTAGTGTGTGCAAAACCTAAGGAGTCTAGCTAGTCCTCCCTCCTGCACTGTTCATAAAAATAGGCTTAGGTTTCAGGTTGCTGTATAGTTTAGGCCACTCAGGAGAGTGCTCACAACCCACCTCATCCCAGCTATTCTGTCCGTGAGTCTGTGTGTCTGTCCTTCATCCCATGGATGCCCTCAGGCAGGTTTCCAGGACTAAGGTGTGCAGGAAGTGACAGAAGAGAGTGTCAGATAACCTAGAACTGGGGTTACAGATGTTTGTGAGGCTGGGAATCAAATTCAGGTCCTCTGAAAGAGCAGCCTCTGATTTAAGCTACTGAACCGTCTCTCCAATCTTTGATATTAAACCTTAATAAAATACATGGTTTATGAATATATCCTTCCAACCACTAGAATATGTTGATTTTTCATTTTGTTTCTTTTTATTATTTTTAAATATTTACTGAGAGAAGGTCTTGATAGATAACTCAGGGTGGCCTCAAACCTGTGACCTTTTTATCTTAGCCTCCAAAGGACACAAGTGTGCATTACAAAGCCCAGCTGTTTGGAATCTGAATACAAAATACAATGGCTAACTCAAATCATTAATGGAGGCACTATCTCACATATGTTACATTTTTTTTTTTTTCTGTAGTAGGAACACTTAAAATCTAATAGGGAATTGTCAAGAATACAGTGAGTCATCGGGCTAGAACAATGGCTTAGGGGTTAAGAAAATTTACTGCTTTTCCATGAGACCCACATTTTAATACACATGTAGCAGCTTTCAATCATCTGTAACTCCAGTTCCAGGGGATCTAGTGCCCTCTTCTGACTTCTGTGGGTAGCAGACATGCACATGGATCACACACATACTTGCCAGTAAAACAATCATACACATAAAAACATATATGTAGTGCATTTGTTATTGATGATAGTAATCAGAGTCGCAGTGCTGCTTAATCGATGCCTTGCGTACGTTCCTCTTGTCTAATAGTGTTTCCCTTGTTTTTGAGGTTGAACTCAGAGCCTTATGGAGTCTAAGCAAGTACTATTCCTCAGACCTTTGACCTAGTCCTTTGACCAAAACCTGTGATTCTCCAGTCTTCCTGGTTCTTCACATTGCTCCAAATGCCAGGATTATTGTTGCTTCTTCACCTCCTCACTGTCCTCCTCCTCCTCTTCCTTTCCCCCTCCTTTCTCCATCCTCCTTCTCTCCTTCTCCTCTTCCTCCCTTCCTCCCCTCCTCTTCCTCCTCCTCTCCCTCTTCCATCTCCCCTTCTTCCTTCTCCTCCTCCTCTTCCTCCTCCTCCTCCTCCTCCTCCTCCTCCTCCTCCTCCTCCTCCTCCTCCACCACCTCCTCCTCTACCACCTCCTCCTTATGCTATAAAGGGCTGTTTTTATTTCTCTCATGAATTGGTTGCCTTGCCTGTTATTCATGTTATAAATTCTCTCCTTTTGGGTGTTTATTTTTTATCCATTTGTTTATTTGTCTCAGCTTTTTATTTCAGCATGGGGAATAGTTGGTTTTATTATGACATTTTTAATACCTGCTAGGTTTTGGTTGATCCTCTCCCCATCTCCTCCTCTCCTATAGCTCCTAAGTTCCAATTTTCATCTAAACCCTTAGAGTTTCTTTCTTTTTATGCTTGAATAATATTTCATTCAGTTTATACATGACAGTTTGTTTTCTGATCCCTGGCGGACACTTAGGTTGAATCTGCATGAACAGTGAATGTTTTTGTGACTCAACGTAGGAGTGCAGTGTCTCTAACATTCTGATTTCCTTTTCCATCCTAGTGGGATTGTTGGATCACAAATAAGACAACATTTATCTTAAATATGGTCAGTGGCTCTTAGAACAGTACATATCTACAAAACCACACTCAACTGTTTATAGTAAGCCAGAAGCCCTTCTATTCTCCTCCCCAGCTACCTCCTCAATAGAGCAGGGGAATTCCCTCCCCTGCAAGACCTACCCTGGTTTTTCCCTATTGCTTACCAGTTTGACATACTCTTGTGTTAATAGGAGCACTGACAGTGTCATTTCTGCATCACTTAGATCTTCAGCAAAGCCATCAAAATACATTTGAGCCAGGTACGGTGACATACACCTCTAATTACAGCAGTTGGAAAGTAAGGGGCAAGAGGACCAGGAGTTCAAGGCCAGCCTCTGCTTTAAAGCAAGCTTGAGGCCAACATGGGTTACATGAGACCATGTCTTGAAAATGAAAGTGAAAAAAAAAAAAAAAAAGAAAAAGAAAAAAGAAACCTCTTCAATAGCCAAAATGTTGGGGCTGGCGAGATGGTTTAGCAGGTAAGAACATTGACTGCTCTTCAGAAGGTCCTGAGTTCAAATCCCAGCAACCACATGGTGGCTCACAACTACCCATAATGAGATCTGATGCCCTCTTCTGGAGTGAACTTACATATAATGATAAATAAAATTAAAAAAAAAATAGCCAAAATGTTTATTTTTATTTATGTGTATGTGTCTGTGTAACTGAGTGCAGGTACCCAAGAAGACCAGAGGTGCTAGATCCCACTGGACCTGGAGTTATGAGCTGCTGTGAACTACTTGATGTACTGGGAATCAAGAACGGGCCCATTTCAAGAGCAGCATGTGCTCTTTACTGCTGACCTTTCTCTTTCGCTTCCTCATATTTTTTGAAAATAAAATCAGAAGTAAAAAGAACAACTTATTAAACTTTTGTTTACCTAGTTTTTCTCAAACATAATTTTTACAGATTTTTTTTTTATTGGATATTTTCTTTATTTACATTTCAAATGTTATCCTCTTTCCCAGTTTCCATCCCTCCTGGAAACCCCCTATCGCATCCCCCTGCTTTTATGAGGGTGTTCCTCCATCCACCCATGCACTCCCACCTCCCCACCCTCAGTTCCCCTACACTGGGCATCTATTGAGCCTTTGTAGGACCAAGGACCTCTCCTTCCATTGGTGCATGACAAGGCCATCCTCTGCTACATATGTAGCTGGAGCCATGTGTACTCCTTTGTTGATGACTTAGTCCCTGGGAGTTCTGTGGGGGGGGGGGATCTGGTTGGTTGATATTGTTGTTCTTCCTATGGGGTTGCAAACCCTTTCAACTCCTTCAGTCCTTTCTCTAATTTTTCTATTAGGGACCCTGTGCTCAGTCTAATAGTTGGCTGTGAATATTTGTAAGGCTCTGGCAGGGCCTCTCAGGAGACAGCCATGTCAGGCTCCTTTCAGCATGCACTTCTTGGCATCCACAATACTGTCTGGGTTTGGTAACTGTGTATGGGATGAATCCCCAGGTGGGACAGTCTCTGGGTAGCCTTTCCTTTAGTCTCTGCTATACACTTTATCTCCATATTTGTTCTCCTTCTAAGAAGGACCAAAACACCCACTCTTTGGTCTTCCTTCTTATTGAACTTCTTGTGGTCTGTGAATTGTACCCTGGTTATTTGGAGTTTTGGGGGTAATATACACTTATCCTGGTGAGTGCATATCCAGGTGTGTTCTTTTTCGATTGGGTTACCTCACTCAGGATTATATTTTCTAGTTCTATCCATTTGCTTAAGAATTTCATAAATTCATCATTTTTAATAGTTGAGTAGTACTTTTGTGTAAATGTACCACATTTTCAAAGGATACTGTCAATAAGACAAAAAGACAACCAACAGATTGAGAAAAGATCTTTACCAATCCTATATCTGATAGAGGGCTAATATCCAATATATACAAAGAATTCAAGAAGTTAGACTCCAGAGAACCAAATTACCCTATTAAAAATGGGGTACAGAGCTAAACAAAGAATTTTCAACTGAGGAATATTGAATGGCCAAGAAGAACCTAAAGAAATGTTCAACATCTGTAGTCATCAAGGAAATGCAAATCAAATCAACCCTGAGATTCTACCTCACACCAGTCAGAATGGCTAAAATCGAAAACTCAGGTGACAGCAGATGCTGGCGAGGATGTGGAAAAAGAGGAACACTCTTCCATTGTTGGTGGCATTGCAAGCTGGTACAATCCCTCTGTAAATCAGTTTGGCAGTTCCTCAGAAAATTGGACCTCATAATACCAGAGGACCCAGCTATACCACTCCTGGGCATATACCCAGAAGATGCTCCAACATGTAATAAGGACACATGCTCCACTATGTTCATAGCAGCCTTATTTATAATAGCCAGGAGCTGGAAAGAACCCAGATTCCTTCAGCAGAGGAATGGATACAGATTTTTATAATTACAAATGATGGAGAGAAAGTCTAATAGATAATTTTACTACATTCTCTTATCTCCACATTTTATTAAATTAAAATGCCCTTCAGTATCATTTCATATCAATACATTTTTGAGTTTATTCATTTCTTCATAAATACAATATAAAAATCTTAAAAAATTTAATATTCAAAACCATTTCTAACTTCATTTGCAGAAAATTTGGAATCTTGCAAGTAGAGTTTGAGGAAAATAACAGAAATGGTATGTATCTATAAAGTATATTTTACATCACCGTTTGTTTCTGATATATAAAAAACATCCCTGATCTATACAAGGGAACAGATTTTCTTTTTTATCTCAGGAATTCCATTTTTTTCTTGATTTATGGGACACCTTGTACCTTAAGTGTTATCTGTAGGAGAAGATAAAAAGTATTTAAAATTACCAAACAGATTTATTCCCCTGATTTCCATGTTAGTAAAATTAAATTACACGTTCAAATGTATATCTATTCCATGTATTTTGAATCTCAGTACGTGTTGAAATGAATTGAAAAGTTCACTAGCCTGAGTAGCTCTATTTATTTTCTGTTTATTTTGTTAACATTTTTGTCAGTCAATTCCTCAAACCTGCATCTTCCTTAGCCTCTCCCCATCTTGCATGTCTAGTATACAATTATTAAAAATAATTGTGTCAAGAATGGTAGCTCAGGACCATCTCTAAACAGGTCTGATGCCATCTTCTGGCATGTGAGTGTACATGCAGACAGAGAACTCATACATATAAATAATTAGTACATAAATAGAAAAAAATGGTGGTTCACATCTGTAATCTCCAGAATTTGAAGGATGAGGCAGGAGGATTACTGTGACCTCACTACCAGCCTGGGCTACATAATGAGTTTCAGGTCAGCCATGATTATATAACAAGACCCTGATTAAACCCCACCCCAGGAAAATCCTAGAACACTTCAAAAGCAAAACAAAAATCAGTACAAATGAAAACAATCCCATCTTAACTACATCAACATTTTTCAGAGCCAGAGACCTTTCTTCTTCTGCAATGCCTTTTATTTTGTTACTATGTGAGTTTTCTTTTATAATGAATATAGTAAAGACCTGTCTTATGCCCTGTCTCTAGTTACTAGATCCTTGATCCACATATTTTTATACTCCAGAGGCCTCCCTTTAAAACTCAAACTATTCTGCTAATTACTGCTTACAAAGTTCCTGAGGGTTGTCTTATAGCCTAACACCAAACCCACCTGCACGGTGCTTCACTCTTGGTGCTGCTGATAACGTTGAAGTAAAGACTCCAGGGGTGAGCTTATGACCGGAACAAATCAGTACATTGACTGGGTGCAGCCTGTCTGCACTGGAGCAACCTTAGAATGCTGTCAAGAAGGGTTCAGAAGAGGGCTGTCTTCCTGTGGGGTGACCTCACGGCCTCTGAGAGAACATGGAATAGATCTGAACGAGCTGCAGATGATCAAGATGAGAAGGAAGTCTTCCCAGGTCTTATGGGATGCCGTGGGATAAATCAGAATCCCTAAGAGATCAGGAGATGTGTGGGGCCCATAAGAAATTGAAAGAAAGGCAGAGGATTTCTGTAGAGTCACCATGTCCACAGTGCCCATGACACAGCATCTCTTGACAATGATGTAATTAGCATTCATTCCCACTGGGGCCCCAGACAGGGTGACACAGTTGCACATTTTTCCTGACAAGACTGTGGGGCTTCAGGGACTTCTATCCCAAAGTAGCCATGTTCTCAACTCGGAGCCATCACAGTCATGTGCATCTCAGTTTCCAGAGCAGGCTGTGTGGCTGAAGTAGGTCCATGCCTGAGGACCTGCTGTTGCACCCTTTAGATTTACCCTTTAGCCTTGGAGCCCAGCTCTGGCTGCAAGTGCCTGTATCTGGGCCAGAGACCATAAAGAGCCACTCTCTTGCAACCCCAGAGCTGCTTGGACTGTACCAGCCTGTGCTTATACTTGGCTCTCTGCTTTTTCACTCTTGAGCATTATCATCAATGTGGCAGCAAAGGTTTGTTTCCCTGGGCACGAGGCATTACTGAAATGGACCCCAGGGCCTTTTCTTCTCCACATATGCCTGTGTCTAGTCCCCACCTCCATGGGTCTCCACCACACAAGTGAGCACCAACAAGGATCCTTCCCTGCTGGGGAGGGTAAAGGTCAGGAGGACCTCAGAACTCATTGCTATTAAAGTCACCCAAGCCTTCTTCACATGCTCTGCATTGACTACCCAGGTCCTTGTTATTGTCCTCTCTATCATCTGGGACTTCAGTGTCATTTGTAGGAGGGGGAGTGCCTTACGCATGCTGAGATTTCCTTTCCACAAAAAGGCCCTGCCTCAACCCATCATACAAACCTAGAAGTGTTTGTCGCTGTCTATGGAGATGTCTTGCAAGTGTTTGATCTGTGGTGTGTGATTATTATTTTTTTTATTTTTATTTTTAAAGATTTATTTTACTTTATGTGTATGAGTGTTCTACCTTCATGTACTGTGTGGACCTGATACCCAGGGGCAGAGGGAGATATTGGATTTCCAGAGATTGGAGCTACACATAGTTGCAACCTGCAATGTGTGTGAGGAGCCTCAGATTCCTGTCCTATGGAGCAGCAGTGGTTCACGGGAGCCATCTCTCCAGCCCCTGGTTTTTAAGTATTTAGTAAAAACTTTCATTTCTTTTATAGTCAACATATAATCATGTTTAGCTGTCTTTAGATCAGCCAAATCTGAACATGATGCATTTATTTTTCCCTGTGATTTTTTTTTTTACACACAATAGTCACAGTTATATTAACTAAGGATAGTGAACCATTTATTCTCTTACTCTTTTTCATATTGGAATAGAAAGAAATGGTCATTGTAAACATCTGAATCTATTTCTATATTTAGAGCAGTTTCATATGTCAGGATGGAATAGGCCCTCCTTGGATATCAGGTCCACACAGTATATGAAGGTCGAACACTCATACACATAAAGTAAAAATAAACCTTTAAAAATAAAAAAAAATAATGATCACACACCACAGATCAAACATTTGCAAGATGTCTCCATAGACAGCTACAAACACTCCGGGACATATGAAACTCCTATAGGTTCTCTGTAGTTATATCATATCAAGCTGTGAAAATCCTTATTTGAATTTCCAAAATGTTTTATTTTCTTAATGGCTGGCTATTGAAAAATGTCAAGTGCATTTATTACTCTAGTGAAATAAATGTGTTCTTGTGTTTAGGAGATTAATCATATCACTGGATTTATTCAACATAATCTACTTCAGTAATGAGATGTTGGAGCATGCTAGACTGTCACTGTTGACCATGGGTTCCTATTTACTCATATGTAATTTGTAATTATTTGTGTGTATGTTCTTGAGTGTTGTTTTCTGGTGATCTTTGTTTTGCTATGATTTTGCCCAAGCACTCTGTACAGCCTTTTACTCTCAGAAAATAGTGGTAATTATGCTGGAAAAAAGACTTTTTCTGGGTAAAGGCTAAGTGAATGATAAGCCTTTAGTTACTGGAGGGGTTAGTACAGAAAGCTGTTTCCTTGACTGCCGTGCCAGCAGCCAACCAAGTGGAAATCCTTTATTAGAAGGACAAAGGGGCTGAGAATAGCATAGCCAATTACTAGAAATATTTTAATATTTAGTATTATGGAGTCAAGAGTCAAGACACAACCAACGTTGAAGGAGAAAATGAAATGTAGCTCAGATTTCTGGACTGGCACTATTTGCAAACCTGGAGCTGTGAAGGTAGAGGACACGCTTGTGATGTTTATACAGGTGGAGAGCCATGGACCCTCTGCTCCAGCCCATGAGACTCTGAAAGATGACATTGCTATGCCCAGTTTGTGAGAACCCCAGGAGACCACCAGGGATCACAACATCAATGCAAGCACACGAAAATCTTTTTATTCGAGTTCGAACCCAGGATGTGACCCTCCCTGCTCAGCAGGTTAGGAATATGACCTCTGGGTCTAGGGGTTTGGGGATTATATAGGGGAAATGCACAAGTTGGGGCTTTTGAGCCTTGGCATTACATGATTGGGTAAGGGGTAAAGGAATGTTATCCTTCAGACTAATAACGTTTGCTCAGACAGCAAGGAGGGACCATACATCTGGAGAGGGACCTTTTTGATCTGGGAAGGAATAACTCATTCCATTATCACTGAACAGTATATTCTTTCTTATGGTTACAAGCTGGCCACAGCTGTTATCTCTCTCTCTCTCTTTTTGACTGCGAGGAATGCTTCATTGTCTCTTTCCCATAGCTTTAGGGTAGGGGTCTTATCATCTCAAGGACATTAATTTTCTCCTTTCTCTATGGACAGGAGACAATTGCGCCAGAGGGAGTGTTGGCTGTGCATGAGGTCAGGGGGTGGTGGGGGGGTAGGGGGGAGGGTAGGAGTGTTGCTGCTAAACTTGGTGCCAGGGATTGTGCTGAGGGAAATGTTGGCTGTTTACTGTCTCAACAACATGAAGAGTCGTGAAAGGAAACGCCACTTAACTATATACCTAGATGGGAACTTATAGCAATACACACAATATAGTCATACACACCAGCTCTAGATCTATTCAAACTGCTGCCCACTGTGATATGATGAAGCAAGTTGGAGCTTATGAGAACATTAAAGATCCAAAGGAGGAGGAGACAGGGAAGAACTTGCCAGACTGTCTGTGCTCTGAACTTTCTCCACAAGGAGGTTCTGGGACTGATGGTGACAGCTGGACCATGCTGAGGAGACAAGGGTGGAGCTGGAAAGGTCCCGGGCCACTCTTCTCAGATAAACCACAGCTTTACAGCCCACATTACCCGGAACATTTTTGACCTGAAGTTCTGTGGCTATGTATCTGACCCCTGAAGTACAAATAAGGTCTATAGGTTTTTTCTCAGAACCCATGATAAATGTATGCATGTGTCTCACAAATATAAGGATGTTTCCTAAGACTCCAAGTCCAAAAAGAGAAATGAAGATTATTTGCTGGATGAAATCACTCCAAATCATCTTTTGAACTAACCCTGCCTATAGGTACAAATCATTCTGAAATACGAATGGGGGGTGGGGGTGAAAAGACACAGTCACAAGGAATGGGGTCAAATCTGATCCTGGTCAAGACTCAAAGTTTATTTCTGCAGCTCCAGCTTATAGGCACTCCAGCAAACAAAGCTCTTCTTGAGAAAGTTCCTCCACAGACTAAATATAGATAAGAGTTTCTCTCAGCTGCACACACTGCTCTCTGACCTTGGCTACATAGACTGCTCTCATGGCCTTGGGTAAACACACTGCTCTCATGGCAGGACTCTGGCTCTCCACAGTTCCTCCTTTTTTATTATATTTAATAAAGGATGCTCCAGCTGAATATACCTGTCTTAGGTTGGTGTCTATATTGCCTGTCATGGGAGCATACATAACATGGATGTATATGTTCTGTCTTAGGTTGATAGGAGCTCAAGAACACTCTCACCCATCATTAGTTATATTCTAACCATAAGCTAAAAGTCACATGACAGGGATCTTGGAATGGGAAGGTAGTAGGAATCCACTTTCCACCTGCCTAGAACCTTGAACAGATCTAAAGATTGCATAGTGCCAGACATCTTAAGAAAAGGAAACCTATTTTTATAATATTTAATTCAATGTTGTGATACACTACAATACCAAGGCAAATGGTAATTTGATGGGGAAGGCCTGTAATCAAAGTATTTGGGATGTTGATGCACCTCAAGATAAGCTTACGCTACATACTGACTTCCAGGTCAGCCTATGCTACAAAGCAAACATTATGTCCCCCACCTCTAATATTCATCACGTAAAACTGTTTACAATCTACATACTTTAGCTCATAGAGAATAGCTATAGAATGTACTTTCTACACCTCTCAGTGAGCATGCAAGATATTAGGAACACAGACATCTCTGCAGATCAGAACATAGGGGCTGGAACTGCTGTTCATATGTTCACAGCTGAACCCCATGAGCCTGAGCAGCTATCAGGAGGTTGGATACCTACATTCTGAGTGTGTGGCTGGCATGCAGGGGGCAAAGTGAGCTAGAAAAATGCCCCACAGACTGTGGAAGCCCTAACGATTGAGAACCAGTAGCTGGGGCATAATGTTCCTGAGGTGTTTTTTTACACATCATTGTGTACTGGAGTAAGGTTTTTAAGTAGAGCTTGTATTCCAAACTATGATAACATTCTTTAAAAGATGACATTTCTCCTTGCTTTCCTATATATTTCATGACCACATAGCAATGTTTTGAATGTGTTTGGAATTGTCTTAACAGTGTTTGTTCTTACCAGTTCTTTAGTGCTTGGTACCCAGCAATGCCAAGCATGTTGTAGTTGCAATTAAACAGATTCTCTCCCTGGTCGTCTCCACTTTATAAGAGATTTTCAGATAAAGGGTACTTCCTGACATCCATCTTCTTCACTTGCTCTCCTGCTCATTGGTTTAGAACAGCCTCTGCCACAGAGCAAGTGGTTAATAAATAAATAGAGGAGTTGGTGACCATGGAAGTACATTAGATGGAACAAGAAGACAGAAGAAACTTGTGGGTCCTTATAAGCACAAAATCTAGCATGCAAAAAGATAAAATTCTAATTCCAGGTGACTGCATGCCCTCCTGTGTTTCCTGATGAAAGACACAGCAAGCTAAACTGCAGGATAGGAATGGTGGGATGTTGGGAGTGTGAGCATCCCTGCCCACTTCCTAGAGCCTGAACCAGTTCTCATTTTCTAAGACAAAGCTGTCTGTAAATAAAAAAGATAACATATACAATCTCAATAAATTTACTGAGGTATATATAGCTTTAGCTTATAAAGAACTGGATATGATAGGAGTTTCTTATTTCTCTGGGGACACAGCAGGGCTTAGCATGGACATTCCCAATGACCAGAACAAAGGGGCTGAGACCAGCATAACTAAGAACTAAAAATGTTTTAATATTTAGTATTGTAGACTCATGCGTCACTGTGGAACCTGTGTATAAGGAGAAAACAAAATCTGCCCAATAAAAGAAAAGGAAACAGGTCATGAGAGTCAGAATCCTCTGGGTAGCTCGGATCTCTGGCCTAGAATTGTTTGCAGACCTGGAGCTGTGAAGGTAGAGGACACGCTTGTGGTGCTTATACAGATGGAGAGCCATGGACCCACTGCTCCAGCCCATGAGACCCTGGAAAATGACATCACGAAAAGTCATGAAAGAGAGAAATAGCCCCTTAACTGTATGCCTGGATGGCAGCATATAGCAATACCCAGTAAACAGCCCAACTTCAGACTTGTTCATGCTACTGCCTGCTGTGATATAGTGCAGCAAGTTGGAGCTTATCAGAGAATTAAAGATCCAAAAGAGGTGGAGAAAGGCAATAACTTGCCATATCGTCTGTGGTTTGAATTTCCTCCAAAGGGTCGTCCTGGGACTGATGGTGACAGCCTGGACCATGCTGAGGAGACAGGTGGTGCAGATGGAGAGGCCACGAGCAACCCTTTCTAGATAAATTATAGTTTTACAACCAACATCACCTAGGAAGTTTCTGATGTAAAAAATTGTGGGAATGTCTCTGACCCCTACGCAATAAACAATGATTGTGTTTACAAAAGCCAAGTGGATGAGAATAATATCTATATTTTTGTTCTCAGGACCCATGATGAAAGTATACAAATGTCTCATAAATAATATGATGTTTCCTAAAACTCCAAGTCCAATAAGTGACATGAAAATTATTCTCTGGATGAGGTCACTCCAAATTATCTTCATGGCTGAAGCTAGGAAAAACCTGAGAAGCATAAGGAAGTTAACATGATACAGTTCATGCCTGTGGGTTTTCTGTTTTCTTTAGTGGAATGAATAGTGTATTATGTAAATGCACAGATTTTCTTTTTTGCTTACAGATGCCTGGTTTCATTCTTGGACCTTCTGTTCTTGGTTCCACTGACACGGAGATGATAATGCTGACAACTGACATGAGCACCACACTGATGCCTCCACATCCTTCACAGAAAGTAGTTATTTATATCCTCCATCTCTAAACCTTTCCCATGAGAAATCCAAACAAAAGAGCATCGCCAAGCTTCTAAGCCATGCTATTTGAGCATCAACTTAGATTCTTCCCTTCTCGGGTCACTTTGTGCTACACACTCATCCTTCAAGAAAATCTTGAACTAATAACAAATTGCAGCTCTTCTGAAAGTATAAGACTTGCTCCAATGGGGTTGCTTCCCAGGGAAAGTCATGTGGCTTTTCTTTGTCTCCAACTCTGAACTGACCTAGGCAATAGATAACACATAGATTAATTAGGTAGGGCAGTGGTTAGTCCATATTCTTTTCTTGAGGGGGATGGTGTAATTAATTTTTATTTCCTATTTTCTTATGTATGAGTTCATATTAAAGGTACCATACCCCGCTATTTATAGGCTTTTCCTGACCATTTCCTAAGAATCTTCTCCCAAGCAAACATCAAATCTCAGCTCTCAGCTTAGGCATTGTTCCTCCAAACAGGCATTTCCTACCACTTTCATTTCTAAGGTTCCTGAAATTGGTTATTTTATCAGTCAGTAATGCTATACCCTATAAATGACAAAGAACTTAGTACCTCATACTGATTTCGGTAATTTTACACATGACATCTGTTTTCTGTTTTCTTATTCTATTTAAAGTTAAAATAAGGGTTAAAACTTAAATGTATTCATTTTAACTTCATTTTCATAAATCATAGATAGTTTTATGTGGGGACTGTAAGTATATTTGTCTGCTACTTTTTAACATTCCCTGATGCTCACCACATTTATCTGTGAATCACTTTCATCTTCTGAATGTAACCTGGCACTTGTAACCCTGGCACTTGCCATGTGACAAGGGTGCATGTGATGTTCTCTTCCTGATCTGATTCCAGCCCTGATCCTTCATAGCTCAATGCTGCCCACAGGTCACACGTGTGTCTCCTACAATTTTCCTGAACCTTCAGGCTGTGCTGTTAATGTCTTATATCAGTTAGTATCTGTTAGTCCGCTTATATCAGCCCCTTGGTGCTGAGGAGAGCTGAGAGATGCTTTAGTGTGTCAGTTACTTAGAATAGATCCTGTTATGGGATGCTTTAAAAACAGCTTATGCATAACTCACCGAGTGTTATGGTTGTACTATACTATAGAAATCACAGAGATGAACTGAAATGTTATTCCGAAAAGATGTCCTGGTTGTTCCTTTTCCTTATCGTTCTGGAAGGTCTATTCAGTTTGGAATACTCATTCAGTTATGCCTTCTGTGTTTCCTTGCATACACAGGGGAGGTACATTTGCAAGCCTCCAGAGATCCAAAGAGTATCATGGACTATCTTTAAAAACATTTATCATTGTGGATAATTTTCAGTTGCCTTATGTCTGTAATGATCTTTTATGATGGTGTATTTTAAAAGAGGTACCTCTTGGTTCTTTGAGATACCAGTAATACGTATTGGAATAAAGAAGCTGTTTTTGTTTCCTGAATAGTGCCATTTCTGGATTAGGAAAGTTATTCGTTTACTTCAATTCAAGGAAATGTCAGAGAGACGTTTATATTATATTTTACTTATGTTAAATTTAGTCATTGTTGTGTGTATAGGTATTTTATGTTCATGTATTTCTAAGCACCACTGTGTACTTGTGTTTGCAGAGGCCAGAATACAGCCTTGGATCCCTGAAACAGGAATTGCACATGGTTGTTAGCTGCTATGTGAGCTGATAATTTAATCAAGGAACTCTGAAAGAGCAGTAAATGCTCACTGAGCCAGCTCTTGAGTTCATATGTGTACAATTTAATTAACTTTCATAAGCTTTATACTTCTACCATATTAGAGTCAATCAATTTAGTCTGTTCAACCAGTTAAATGAGGAATTCAAATGATGTGGTGGAGTGTTATACATAGTCCAGAATGTTGATTGATACCAAAGTTTTAGAAGTAGAAAGCTCTGAATTCACAAGAACATCCTTTGTGACCACACAATACAGAGTAAAATTCTGGCTTTCCAATTCATATATTCATCACTTTGAGCATATTTATTTGACTCCTTTAAAAAGTACTTTCATATGTAAAGTATGTTTTTATGTAATACAGGTGTAATTTAGGGAGTCAATGAACTGACATGAATAGTATTAGTGAAGTTCCCACTGTGCACTAAAAATCCATTTTCTAAAATCAGATATTACTATCAGTATTTAGCCTCGTGTCTGTTTTATCTACAATTCTCATATTCTTTGGTTTACATTTGATCTAGTAAAGGAGAAATGACAATAAATGGAATCACCATAAAGAAAGAAAGAGTGCTCCATGCACAAAAGGCTGAAGTCACCAGAAGTTACCTAGTCAAGAGAATCTGTGGGAGCAAGAGCTTCCTACTCCAGGCCGCACTGCAGATGCCTCTGTCTCCTAGCCCTGCCTGTCCTGTGTAAGGAGCAGATCACCCACAGTGACCACACACACTGTCCTTGTGGACTCTGAGACAATTCTGGATTGCCCTTAGGAAACGATAGACAATCTTCTCCCTGAATCCTGCCACTGTCCTCTCTCAGAGTGACAAGGAAGCCACATATTTCTTTCCCACACATCAGCCCTCCACAGATTTCTTTCAAGGTCAAATGCAGCCCCATCCCCACCATGACATGGCAGCACTCACCTGTGCGATGAGTGCAGGGCTCAGGGTGGGTGTCCTCACAGAATAGCCAGGCTCTGTTTATCAACCTCAAGTCCTTGTGCTCAAGCAAGGCGTCAGGATGTCAGCACCAGGAGTTTGGCTTCATCAGGGGAAAAGGCTCTTCTGTCTCCATCCCTGAGGCCAGCTGTGCCTTCTCCCTGGTGTTCTGTCATTTGCTGAACCCAGAAACTTTATGATCCCAATTACAGTGACTGTGAATAAGGAGAAAGGTGATGAACAGTGCCCGAGGGGCTCTGGCCCCACTTTGGACTTAACTACAGACTTGCCTCTTTCCCTCCACATACCCGCTAAACCAAGAACTGCTTTGAAAGAAATTTCTGGAAATCCAAAGTGATTATTTTCTGAATAATTTTTAAGCATATTATTTAGTAATAATCATAGATCATCGAGTTAGAATGCCTGCTGCTTCTTTATAGAGAACATAAGTGGTTTATATTTGTCTGAGGCTGTTTTCTTTTCCTTACTTCAGTTTTTTCCATACAATAGATTTTGATGTCATTTCCTTCCCTCAATACTTCCCACATTCTCCACATCCCTCTACCCACTCAAATTTATGTTTGCTCTCTTATGCTCTTCACAAAACAAAAAAAGATCTGAAGAAAAGAAAGTCTAAACAACAACAACAACCACAACAACAAAACCATGGGGTTGCCCTGGAGCATGGCTGAGGTTACCCAGTGACATTTGTTGTAGAAAATTGATTGTCCCATTTACAGCAGATATTAATTGAAAATAGTTTCTTGGTTACTGTTACAAACTCTGCGTCCCTCTCTCAGTACTGGTACTCCACCTAGCCGGTGGAGGTCTTATGTGTGCCTCCACTGTGTCTATGAGTTCTTTTGTGCATCAATCCCTGTTACTATCCTCACTTCCTATTCCAACTAGTTTCTTTCCTCTGATGACTGTTTTATTTCCCCTCTAAGTGAGATTCAAGCATTTTCACTTGGGCCTTCCTTATTACTTAGCTTCTTTGGTTTGTGGATTGTACCAGAGTTATCCTGTACTTTATGGCTAATATTCACTTGTAAGTGAGAACATACTCTGGTCTGAGAACATGGTCTGGTTACCTCACTTATTATGCGCAGTTCATGAGAGCCCCAGGAGACTTCCAGGGACCACGATGATGCTGGTGCAAGCACACAAGAGTCTCTTTATTCGAGTTCGAACCCAGAATGCACCTCTCTCTGCTCAGCAGTTAGGAATGTGACCCCCAGGACTCAGGGTTTATATATGGGAAATGTACAAGCTGGGGCTTTCAAGCTTTGATGTTACATGATTAGGTAAGGGGTAAAGAGATGCTATCCTTCAAATTGATAACGTTTGTTCAGACAGCAAGGACGGGCCATATATCTGGAAAGGAACCTTTTTGACCTGGGAAGTAACAACCCATTTTATTATCAGTGACTAGTGCATTCTTACAAGCTGGCCACAGCTTTCAGGGAACACTCTGTTGTCTCTTTCCCGTAGCTTAAGATTGGGGCCCTCCCTTCTGGTCTGGGCCGGTTCCCTGAGCAGATCTTGGGTGAAAACTCCCGTAGCCAGTCCCACGATACCCAGAGGAAGCTCCATTACCAGGCGCTCTAATACACCCAGGATCCCAGAATCCCGGGATCCCAGGAGCTTGGTCACACCAGGATCTCAGGGTCCCAGAGGCAGCTTGACTTCCAGGAACTCTGACACACCCAGGATCTCAGGATCACAGGATCCCAGAATCACAGGATCACAGAGACAGCTGAACTCTGGAGGAGTTCTGACACAACCAGGATCACAGGAAAGACAGGCTCCAGTCAGACAGAGCGTGGGCAGGTAGCAGCAGAGATAACCAGATGGTGCGGGAGGCAAGCTTAAGAACAGAAGCAACAGAAACCAAGGTTACTTGGCATCATCAGAACAGGATAGAAAACCTGATTGAAATTAAGTATTTTCTACAACACCATGACATCATCAAGACCACAGATATCTGGGCATAGAAGTCAACATCTGAATACCCTGGGTACAAAACCACCCCCCAACACTTCTCCATATCTTTTAATTAATTTTTGATGGAAGTCTATTTTATTAGATATTAGAAGGCCACTCCAGTTTGCTTCTTGGGTCTGTTTGCTTGGAAAATCCTTTCCCAGCTCTTCACTTTGAGGTAATGTCTATCTTTTTTTTTTTTTTTTT
>JADRCD010192190.1:0-10925 GCA_019843815.1 Montemys delectorum
CTAGGGGGAGTGAAAACTTGATTTTCTAATTTAATTTATCATTTTTCAGAAAATTGGGAATACTTCTACCTCCAGACCTCATTGTTCTACTCCTGGGTATAAACCAACAGATTCTTGACCATATGACAAGGACACTTGATCAACTATACTCATAGCAGCTTCATTCATAATATCTAGAAACTGAAGTAACCTATATGTCTGTCAGCTGAAAAATTGATAAAAAAAATCTGGTAGATTTTCACAATGTTATATTATTCAGCTATTTAAAGAAAACGACATCAACTTTTTGGACCATAGATAAGTGAACATAGTGAGAGCATTGCCAGTAAGTGAGTGACAGAAGGAAATTTCCAGGAGCTCTTCTTCCTTAAGGCAATGCTGCACATGGGTCTAAATGGCAACATCCATATTTTCATGTGTTCTGGATCCCTAGATACGGATCTATCAATAATCAGTTCTTCATGTTGAATATAAGGTTTTTTTATGGGTTTTCTCTGCTCTGTGTTTGTTCTGTATTCTCATTATTTCTGTAGATTGATGGAATACACAAGGGACAGTACTGACCTCTTAAATACCCAGTACTTTTGTGAAAGAGGGCCCTAGAATAATAGTGTGCTCCTCAGGTAGGGTCTTCAGCAGGCTGCAGTAGATTAGTTCAGTCTTTAAGAGTAGTAATTTGAACAAGAATTTAAAAGGGCCTGTGCAATCAATGAGGGGGTGAGAATTTCAGTCTGAAATTTGATGTTGAATATAATAATAGCACAGTTGAGGCAGTGTTAACACAATGCATTGCAATATTTCAGCATTAGGAATTATTTGTCATCATTTCCCAAGCTACAATAACCTGCTATGGCATAATTTGCAGTAATCAAAACAAGAGGACATTTTTACACAACTATGCAAATGAACTGAAGAGTCAAGCCAGTCAGTTCCTGTAACCACTTACAGACCTTACCAGGACTAAAGTATCACTCTCTCACACTTGTTTACTACCTCCCTCCCTCCCTCCCTCTCTTTATCCCTCCCTCTCTTTTTCTCCCTTCTTCCCTATATTCTTCCTTATTTCCTTCTCTCCCTACCTACTTTCCCCTCTCCTTCATTAATTCCCTTCTTCCCTTCCTTTCTCCCTCCTTCCATTTGTATCTTTATGTAAGAAAAGAAGATTCCCTCCAAACAACCATTCTCACAAATGAATGACTCTCACTGCACAAATCTGTGACTCTGCTACAAAACATGATTAATATGTCCCAATTTCTTTTTTTGTGACTTTATATTTTGGTATTTGTTAGAATAATTTCTTTTCATTATAAAGAGTTACAGTTTTTACAGTCTTATGCATCTATTCCTTTCATTATAATTTTTATTTCCAAGTCATACTCAACAGACATCATCCTGTATCTCAAATGTCTTTAGGCTTATTGCATTCCAAATTAAAATGATAAAAAACATACCATGATGAAGACAAGATTAAATGATTTAAAGTTTTAATTTTATTGGTGTCCAGTTAATTTTATTTATTTAAAATTTATATTTAGGAATTTTCATAAAGTGATCATGAAGACATGTGTTATTGTCCTTTTAGCCTTTAATCTTTCCAAATCTGAGGGAAATAATTTATAATTTTTATCAGAAACATATTTTCTTTATACTATTTACACAACAAGGTAAGGATTAGGGTTAGGGTTTAGGTTAGGGATATGATTAGGGTTAGAGTAAATCAGATAAAAGGCAAACTACAGTGAAATTTTTTTGTTATTTTAAAAGTGAATACAATGAAATTATTTGTAGGAAATGGCAACTGAGCATTGTTTCTTGAATATTTTTTTTTGGTATTTTCAAGACAGGGTTTCTCTTTATAGCCCTGGCTGTCCTGGAATTCACTCTGTAGACCAGGCTAGCTTCGAACTCAGAAATCCACCAGCCTCTGCCTCCCAAGTGCTGGGCTTAAAGGTGTGTGCCACCACTGCCCAACCCGAGTATTTAAAATTTTTACTTAAAACTAACTGGACAACCAGAGAGAAAACCTAGAAACACTTGGGAATATTTTCCATGAATCTAAATGTTAAGATTTACATTAAATCAAATCACAATTGCAAAGTGCTGTGAGTGAGAGAACTAGTGTATTCATAGCTGTGTAAAAGTCAGTATGGGCAACATTAAGGGTACTTATCTAAGAACATTTGAGCAACAAAAATTTGACTTGATCACATACAAGCACACACAAACACATACATTCATATACATACACACATACACACACATACACATACAAATGTACATTCAGAGAGAGAGAGAGAGAGAGAGAGAGAGAGAAAGAGAGAGACACAGAGAGAAAAGTTGTACAAGCATTTGTTAGGGAAGATTGGTGTTAGAAAGAACTGAAGAAATTCATGTCAGAGATACTCATGGTCAAAGTTCAATGATATGTACTCATGAAGACATCACAAGAAAAACCACTATATTTTGTATGAATAAAAATACTAAGTAAGAAGCATAAGAAAGGAAAATAATTTTGTTCTTTTCAGGAAAATGGATAGAAATGGATATCATCAATCTAAACTAAATAATCTAGCTTTACATCAGTGCACATGCAGTTGAACTCAGTGACCTTCAAAGAAAGAACACTCAAAACTAAACAAACATTCCCAGTTGGGTGGATAGTATGGAAAGGAAGGAGAAAAGGGTGATAGATCTGATCAAACTTCATTATATACATGTATGGACTTTTTGAACAATAAAAATAAACATTACATAAAAAAATAATTGCATTAATTGTTCTGAAATTAAAGCAAGAGAAAGTGTTTAAGATGTGTAGAACTTCAAGCTGACACCTGCCCATTCTTCATCCCTACTTTCCTCCCTAATGTCTTTGCTTGTCAACACTTCCATAAACTGTTTTCTGTTTCCTTTGAGATCAGAGGTGATATTTTTCTTTCATGAAACATTACACTCTTCACTCATTGCTGACATTGAAGGAAGTCAGGAAATGGATCTGAGTTTAATGACATTTAGCAGAAGCTACCACTGTGTTGGAAAACAGGAAGTCAAGGTCAAGACTGAGCTGCACCAGCATCTCTGTTTTCAGGACTACATAGTATGAGACATTCAGCTTGCTTCTTTCTTCTGTTCTTTCTCTCTACCTTTTCCATTGGAGCTTTCCTAAGCCACCATTGAAGACCACTCAGAATATTCTCTCTATTAATTTGGTATCTGGAGAAACCTTACATATCCCTTGCATTCAATAGAGGGAATTGCCAGAAATAAACACCTTCTCTATTTTCCTTAGAGACTTTAAGTGTAGAGAAAATTATGAAATCATAACTGGAAAACATTTGGTATGTGCTAGCATCCTCCCTTCAAAATACACACTCATTATTGCATGGGAAAAGTATAAGAATTTAAAATGTAGTTAGAGTTTATACTGCTTTAGGAGAGTATGAATAATTGGTTTTCTTTATGGAGACTGTTGACTGGCTTTCTTCCTTAAACTTCTCAGAAACTTTGGGATGTCATGGGAGATAGTTTCCATCCTGGATATTTCCAGGATGTTTCCAGCTTTATTATTCCACATAACATGTTCAAAGTATATAATGTCATCTATAAAAGGGTCTTACATTGAAGATCTAGAATGCAACCATGGACAATAACAATAGGTGATACTTTTTTTCTGTTTCTTGAACCAACAATACTAAGGGAAGTTTTCCATGCCTGCTTTTGTATTCTTTTTTTGTTAGTTTATACTGCTTGAGGGGAGTATTATCATCCAAGAAGTGAAATTCATTTAAAGTATACAATTTTTGGATCCATATATATTCATGTATTCTAGTTTTATTAAGTAAAAATAAAATGTTTCCCTATTGTTTTTGAAATGTATTTACTTCCTTCTTTTATTCCTCTACCTCTATAAGGCCCGGATTACCAGTTAATTTCCTCATTTTTTCCATCTTTTCTCATAGCATCTTAATTCTACCATTGCTTTCTCTAGAGCTTCTTTTCCTCCATCCCACAATTTGTCCTTTTTATTTCCATAGTTATCCCAGGTTATATATTCAAATCTAAAGATTCACAGGTATGACCGTAGACAAGAGAACATATAGAATTTGCTTTTCTGTTTCTGGGTAATTTCACTCATGATAATATTTTCTATGTCCATTTACTCCCCGACTAAACCTTTTAGAATGGATCAAGACTTTAATCAAAATGGCAAAAAAAAAAAAAAAAAAAAAAAAAAAGATCAACTTAGGAAAAAAATACTTTACCTTATACCAATTCTAAATATACTGAAAAGGCAAACATAGAAATACTCATATGCACAATAACATCAAAATCTACCTCTAAGGCAATTTAACCAAAGATGTGAAAAATTTCTACACTGAAAACATTTAATCTCTAAAGAAAACTGATTTTGGAAAGCATCAGAGGATGAAAAATCGCCTATGATCATGGTTTGGTATCATTAGCATTTAAAATATCTATATCCCAACAGTATTTAGAGATTCAACAAAAACTCAACCAAAATAGCATGAGATTCTTCACAGAAATTGTATGAAATCGTAAAATTCAAATATGAATACAAAACATTTTAGATCATCAAAACTATTCTAAGAAAAAATTATTCTTGGGGAATTATGAGATTCCATGCCTTCTTAGAGTTTTATAGTATTAAGGGCCTATGATATTAGTAAAAACTGTTGCTTGGGATTAAAATCCAAAATATACAAAGAATACAAAAAGATAGGCTCCAGAGAACCAAATAATTCTATTAAAAATGGGTTGCAGAACTAAACAGACTCTCAAGTAAGGAATCTCAAATGACAGAGAAGCACCTAAAGAAATATTCACCATCCTTAGTCATCAGAGAAATGCAAATCAAAACAACCTTGAGATCCCACCTCACACCAATGAAAATGACTAAGATCAAAAACACAGGTGATGGCAAATGCTGGTAAGATGTGGAGAAGGAGGAACACTCCTCAATTTTTGGTGGGACTTCAAGATTGTAAAACCACTTTGAAAATCAAGATGGCAATTCCTCAGAAATTGGAAAGAGTTTTACCTGAAGACCCAACTATACCACTACTGAGTATATAGTCAAAAAATGCTCCAGCATATAACAAGGACACATATGGCACTATCTTCAAAGTAGTCTTATTTATAATAGCCAGAAGCTATAAATAATGCAGATGTCACTCAACAGATGAATGGATACAGAAACTGTGATTCATTTACATAATGTTGTACTCGGGTATTAAAAATAATGACTTCATGAAATTCACAGACAAATGGATGGAACTATAAAATATCATCCTGAATAAGATAGATATAACCCAGACACAATAGAACACACATTATTTCTACTCACTCATAAGTACATATTAGCCCAAATGCTCTGAATACCAACAATATAACCCACAAAACACATGGAGCTTAAGATAAAAGATCAAAGTGTGGATGCTTCAATCCTTCATTGAAGAGGGAACAGAATAATCACAGGAGGTAGAAGGAGGGAAGGATATTGGAGGGGGAGAGAAGGAAGACAAAAAAAAAGGCAGGATCAGGTATTGGAAGGAACAGGAGAGAGGTACAGAGGGTCAGGAAATTGACTAGAAATATGTAGAAATTGGCAATGGGGAACTGGGAGTATCAACTAGAAAGTCCCACAGGCCAGGGAAGCATGAGGCTCCCAGGATGCCATAGGGATGACTTTAACCAAAATAACCAACAAACAGGAAATTGAACCTGTAGAGATAACATCCAATAGATAGGCAAGCCACCTAATTAAGGAATGAGGCCACTCACTCATGTCAAAATTTTTAACCCAAAATTATTCCTGTCCAAAGGAAAGACAGGGACAATAAATGGATTGGAGACTAAAGGAAAGAGCATCGAGAGACCCTCCTACATAGGGATCCATCCCATCTGCAAACACCAAACCTCAACACTATTGCTGATGACAAGAAGTGCTTGATGACAGGAGCCCAGTGTGGCTGTTCCCTGAGAGGTGCTACCAGCACCTGCCTAATCCATATCCAGATACTCACAGTCAACCACAGGACTGAGCCATGGAACACCCCCCAAAGGAAGACTTAAGGAAAGGACTGGGGGAGCTCAAGAGGATTCCAATATCCCAAAGGAAGAACAATATCAACTAACGACCACGCAGAGCTCCCAGGAACTAAATCATCAACCAAAGACTATTATACATGGGTAAACATGGAGGGATCTAGGGCTCAAGATACATATAAAGCATAAGATGGCCTTATCTGAAATCAATGGGAGGGGAGGCCCTTGGTCCTGTGGAGGCTTGATGCACCAGAAGAGTGGGATGATAGAGTAATGGGTGGAGGAGTAAACTCATATAGGAAAACAGAGGGGAAAGTGAGGTATGCTTTTGGAAGATTTTGGAGGGAAAACAGGTGAGAGGGATATAATTTGAAATATAATCAAAGGGATTAATTAAAAATAAAATAAAAGTAAACCTATAAATGAGTGATGCATAAATAGAATCATGTGGCATTTGATAAAGAAGCCAAAAATTCATAATATAGGTAAGATAGCATCTTCAACAAATGATCGTAGGAGAATGGAATGTCAACATGCAGGAAAATGATATCTATAATTACTACTCTACACAAAAAAACAAATAAGAATTGGTCAAAGATCTTAATGTGCACCTTAAGTCCTGAAACTACTAGAAGAAAACATAAGCATGTCTTAATAAGCTTCAAGTGTAGTGAAGGGCTTTCTGAATAAGACTTCATTCAGACAGGAGGTAAGGCTAATAATTGACAAGAAGGATCACATAAAACTAAAAATCTATACAGCAAATAAATAATAGATCAAGTAATGGTATAGCACAAAGGGTGAGAGAGAATCTTTGCCAGGTGTACTTCTGATAAGAGATTAATATCCAGAAAACACAAGAAAGACAAAACATAGAACCTAGGAAGCTAATGGTTCAAATGAAAGCTGGCCAGATATCTGTAAGGGGATTCCAAAAGAAGAAATAAGATTGGCTAACAAAAATTGAAGAAAGTCTTCAAAATTCTTAGGAGTTAAAAAATTTCAAATTAATGCTCCTCTGAGGTTTCATGTTATATCAGTAAGAATAGTGAAAATCAGGAAAGATCTGACAATGTATGCTGCAGAAGATGTTTGAAATGTAAACTCCCATTCATGTGATGAGAGAAGAAACTAGGGAAAGCAGTATGGAAATAGGGGTGGGGAATTCTGACCACTTAAAAGTAAATTTACCAGATTACCCAGATTCAACACTCTTTGGCATATGACAAAAAACTCAACATCCCACTCTTCAGATACTTGCTCATGTTCACTGTCACTGTAGTCACAATAGCTAGGAAGAAGAAACAAAATAAATGTCTGACATCTACTGAGTGGATTGAGAACTTGTTACATAAAAATGGTGGAATATACTTGGTTGTAAAGAGACAATTGTCCTTTTATAATATTGCTACTTTAGATGTTGCTACTGTAAGTATGACAAGTTGGCAATATCCACAACTCTACCCTGCTGGGCTGTAGTCCCAAAGAGAAATAATGAAGCAAGGTCACTCAACTGATGCTCAAAGATATCATTGTTTGTCTTCCTTTTAAAAGAGTATGGCCTTGTATGTCTGAGCATACAGTTGGGGGAAAGACCAGAGCTTCCTCCAATATGCTTGTGATCCTACTTATAGCAGCCTTGATATCCCTGAACTCAGCACAGCACACAGATGAAGGTACTAAGGATACAGGGTGGGAGCAGGAGAGATTCAAGGAAATCAATGGAGAAATGAGGGGAGAAATGACAGACATGAGTGAGAAGAAAGATGGGCCCATAGAATTTCTCTGATAAAGGCTAGAATTGTTATGTTCTCAGAATATAACATAGTCTAATTAATATTCATTGTGAAAGTAACAAAATGCTTGCAGAGAAAAAATATGACCTACTTTGTGTTTAGGAAAATGCTTTTCATACTGTAACAAACATGGGGAAAAATGACAGATTTGTGAGCATATTATCATAGTCAATACAAATATTGGGAGCTGCCAACTTTGCTACATAGTGGGTGCCAAAATCCTGATACAGGTAAACACATGAGGATTAATTCAACAGAATAGAAATATAGAATAAATTAAATGTTCTAGACACTCATATACAATGTTCATAACTAAATCTACATATTTTATTTGGCCCTCATCCAGAATGTTAAGGACAACATATAACATGTCATATTTGTTTTCTGGGATTTGTATCCTGAGTGTACTAAGGACGATGGAAGGAACAAATGAGTGGAGCATATTCTCAAGCAGAATTATGCAACATAATTTTGAAAAATGTAGAAAAATTATAAATAGAGAACAGATTGATAGTAGTTATTATGGGAGAATTAAAAATATCTTTACATTTTGTGTTGTAGGTGAACAACACATAGAAATTGCACTTTTGCATCCTAGCTCTTTTCCAGAACCATCTCAGATACTAACTGTTCAGCTTAATTGTGCTTAGAAGTTTGACTCTGAAGTTTGTAAGAGCTTTGTAAGCTCTGAAAGATTATGGTCTGAAAGATTATGGTTTGGAGTTTCTTTTTATCCTTTTTTTATTTCTAGAGGTCAACCATGCTGAGACCACAGTTGTTCAACCAGGTAAAGCCCAATCCATCATCCTTGCATGCTGTTATCTGTCTGTATTTCAGTGTTGTCTCATCATAGTAATGAGATGTCCTAGAAATGAGTAAATATTACTTTCTTTGTGCATATTAATAAATATTCCTCAACCTGATAATGCAGATAATTCAGCCACCTGAATGAAGGAGAAATAAAGCTTCCATAACTTCAGAAGAACTTTGTCCCCTTTCTAACACAAATCACCACTGTGAGATGAGGCAGAAAACACAAGTGCCTTAATACTGACTCCTCTGGTTGTGAGAGACTCCATGGTCTCATTCTTCTTTGGTGTTCCTATATATAATTATAGATCTTCAAGAACAAAGTGGAGAAATACATGGCTTTCCTCATTCTACCTTTGTATCTCCTGTCATTGGGTATTTGTCTATGAAAAGAAAAAATAGACATATTCTCCCCAGAAACTTAGTGAGTTTAACGGAAACCATTGTTGTTAGTCTCATTCTGGATTGTAGTATGTATGTATTGAACAGCAAATTTATATTTCATTCTAAAGATGACAAACTCTGACTAAAACCCTTGGCACAGAAAGTTTAATACAGTGCCCTGCAACCCTCCTGATGTTAATCTCATTTTCTTTTCATTATTACTCCCTTGATTTTGGCAATACCTAATGTGATAAATAAGGGTAAAAAATCTTCTTGTTTGCCAGATGTAGATTCATATACTTGTACACAGAGTATTACAAAAGCATAGTCCTCTGTATTTTGGAATGTGGAATTATAAAGGCAAGATGAAGATACTTGAGAGAGTAAGTTAACAGCTGGCAGAAAGGTTCTGAGAGAAAGGATTTTGTAATTAGTTCAGAGAAAGAAAACAAGAGGAAAAATTTTTATCATTGTCTTCAGAACTTGGGACCCTTTCTATGTAGATTATATGCAACAAACAGAACTCAAATTCAGAATCCCATTCTGCAAATTCTTATGCAAAGCAAGTTGAACAACAGGAATCGTCACCAGAAGGATATCAAGAACCTTCCACCAAATATGGGAATGAACAGAAAAGTCAACAGGGGGAACAAAACACAAAACATCTTTCAAAAGCATCTTTCCTCTTCTTCTGAAAATTCTCAAGGACCATTCCAACATGAACCAGAGGCACTGTCCCTTACTATGAAAGGGCTACGTCATCGAACACCTTTTCCTGTCTATGTGATGGGAAATGATGGAGAAAAATATCTTCCAAGACATTTAATAGATAGAAACAACAAATGGAAAATTTAGGTAAGATTAATGAATCAAAATAAATATAAAGACCTTCCTTCTCCATATATCAAATCATAGTGTGAAAATTAGTTAACTGGCAGCATACAGATATGATATTAACCTCAGCCGCATCTCAAATCTTGTTATTCTAATACTAAAGTGTAACATATCTTTGATGGTATAAGAAGACCTTGCCAAAACTCTCTAATGTACTAGTGCCTTTGAGGAACATAACTCCACACCTCCTTTAGGATCTGTGGCTCCTTTACTTTTTACTTATGTTATTAATATATTTTTTTTATCAGCAATTACCTTTTCAGTTGACTTGCTTTATAGAAGTACAAAAGCAATCAGCATTTCATTCTGTGTTCTTTGAATTCACCCTCACTTAACCCTCATCTCAAGTGTGTAAAATATGCCCCACTCACACAGGGATGTTTAGATCAACTGTCTATAAGTGATATGTTAGAGACACTACTAACATTGCTCAGATTTTTATATGTTCTTCTAAATTTGTGTATACTCGAGTTTATCAGAATTTATCTTCTTAGGAGCACATATGGCTGAATATTATCACTTAATATTATCCAAAGTTCTCATTTTTTTCTTTGAAAACTGTTACCGTTAATACTTTCACAGTCTGCTTGAAAACATTGGTATGTATATGTGGGTTTACATAATATAAAATTGAGCCTTACATGGATAATATTCTATACAGACTTTTAAGTTATTAATTTCAAAATTAAGAATTCATTTTCAAAGAAAACTTTATTGATTTTATAAGGGTGTGGATCTTCCAAGGCATGCTTTGCTTTGTTATATATTGCTGTTTTTGTACTTAGGATTTTTTGTTGTACACTATTAAACTGTGTCATATGTCATGATCTGGTTATAGCTTTGTCTGTTAATAAATAAAAAATAAATATATAGATTAGTTTCAGGTGTTCAATTAGTTGAGGCTCATAGCACTGAAAAACTTTGGAAATATATCCTGGAACCTTTTAAATCAGAACCAATGGATAACAATCTAAGAAC
>JADRCD010192194.1:0-10237 GCA_019843815.1 Montemys delectorum
GTGTCCACGCTGAACCCACGTCTGCTTGTTGAACTATTTATGTGATCTCCATGACGTGGAGGCAGACAATATATCCTTCAGGCTGGGCATCGGCAGCACATGCCTGGCATCTCTGCACCCAGGTGGTGGAGCCAGGAGGGTGAGTTTTAGGCCACACAGTGAGACTGGATCTCAAAGAGCAATAGCAAGAACAAAGGCAACAACAAATACCCACATGCCCTTCCCCAAGTGAATAGAACAATATTCAGTACATCTAGAAAATGTAGTATGCAGCCTTAAACAAGGGGCCAGCGGGAAGGAAGACTAGAGCAGTCCCTTAAACGGTCATGACTGAGTGGAAGGGGTCACTTGGAAAAGTCAGTGGTCCTTGAGCCACGGGGCGGAGGAGTGAGAGGTGAAACACGGAGAATTTTAGGATAAGGAAAATTTCCCACCATCCTAGAGCAGTGGATTCATCCTTTTGCACACTCACAGGCTCAGGGGTCAGCCAGGCCTTGGTTTCTAACAGGCACTGATAGTACCTGTCAGTGATAACAAATGTCACTGTTTGTACAAGTCTGGGACCTGTGTGAACAAAGGAACAAAAATGGTGATTTATGGGACGTTGTCCTTTAAGCTGTTTCTCCGAAAACTGAAAATCGTTCACTAATTAGCACTTTACAGGGCAGGCTCCCCAGGGAGTGGGCTTTGATGAGGGTTGGGGAGGGTTTAGCACTCTTAAGAGGGCTAAAATATTATACTGCCATTAAAAAGAGCAGGCAGGTCTCCAAACGCTAGGGCAGGATCCAAACTGCAGTTAGAGAACAGAGAAGAGGCCAGGAGAGCCAGAGAAGAAAAGAAATACAAAGACAAGAGGCCTGCTGGCAGGAGAAAGGGGACACCAGGTGGGAGTGGCTGAGATTCTTTCTCAACAGCCTTTGGAACCTTCAGGGCAGCCCAAGTGTGTTTTACCTATTGAAACACACACACCATAAAGTACATTTTAGACATATAAAGACAAAAGTGATTTCTTTAATGAGTGGGTCTGTAAGTTTCCAGCCAGGCCCTGGCAGCTGCGGCCCATTCCATGCAGGTGTGGGCGGGATACTCAGCAGCCCCCCTTCCTCCCCACCCACGACCTGGCTCACACCTTCCCTGCTCAGGTTTAGGGCCCACGGGACCTCTGGAGGTGAGGAGGCAGCGACCACCCAGCACTTCTGGAAGCCCCAGGGGCCTGGCAGGCTGTGAGGGCCTGAGTGTGCTGATGGGGGTGGGGAGAGGGGGCTTGCTTGTAGGAGGACCCCAGAGTAGAAGGTAGGTTGTGTGCCTTGGTTTCCCTCTGGTTAGTAAGCCAGTGCTGCCCCGGGAGAGGTCTTTACTGAGATGAATTTTTTGATTTTTTCACAACAGGGTTCCTGTAGCCCAGGGTAGCCTGACTCCCACTATGTGACAGAGGATTCTGACCCCTCCTGCAGTATTGGGATGGCAAGTATGTACCCCTCCCACCCCCTGTGGCTTAGGCGTGCTCTGCGAGTCTGCCTGAATGGCTCCCACCCCAACTTGCCTTGTCCTGTGAGAAATATACCTTATCTTAGGCTTGACCCAAAATCCCTAGCTGTCCTGGCTAGGCCGCTCTTCCACAGGAGCCAGACTCCCACTGTGCATTTAAAATCACCTTTATTTGTGTAGGTTGTGCAAAGTCAGAGGACAATCCAGAGGAATCTGTTCTGTCTCTACTGTGTAGATCTCAGAGAACTGAACCTGGGTTGCTAGCTCAGACATTGGTGGCCAGCGACTAACTAGAGGCCTCACTCAGACAATAATTCCATGTGCTGGGATTGGATGAGGGGTGTAACAGCCAAAACCTAGCCTGGCTCCACACAGGGACACACAGGACAAGACGACACATGACACAGTACGGCTGCCTGTCGGGATTGTGTATGTGCGCACGTGCACTCTCGAGTGCTTCAGTCAAGAATCAAAAGAGATAGGCAAAAGCTGTAGACACCAACTAGGGAAGAGCCATTCAGGCAGCAGGGGTCACCTGTGTACAAAGGCCATGGGACACAGCACACAGCTGTGCCAAGGGCCTAGGGCAGGGTGGAGCCTGGTGTGCTGGAGCAGAGAGGACTTGAGCCTTGGCCCTGAGGTAGATGGAGGCAAGAGATGGGACCCCTGTTGACACTTCTGTTCACCAGCAAAGTCCCCACGGGCCACTTGTGGCCAGGCCAGGGTTCTCGTAACCTTGTGCAGAGATGGGCTTTAGGAAAGAGGATGTCTAGCATCCCCAGCATCTGTTCTGGACTGAGGACATCTTGTCTCTGCTGATACCCCTCCCTCTTAGGGTCTCTTCTAGGTCTTCAGGGAGCCAGACTGGACCTGTGTTGTCATGATGGTCCTACTTCTCCATACAAGAAAGCTGCTGGGACATTCCAGATGGGGGCCTCTGTGTGGAGGTGACGTCAGCCCTTCTCTGGCTAGTAAATGTTTATGGCCAATGGGGCCTGGGTTTGGGGCTCCCTAGAGCCTGGTGAGCAGTCACCCCATCCTGCCCCTTTCTGGGGGTCTGGATGCAGGCAGGGGGTTGGGGGACTGGGGGGCTGGCAGGCCATTCTAGCCCTGGCAGCTAGCCCAGAAAAGGCTGGGTGGGCTATGTGCAGAGCCAGCAGCACCCTGAGAGGCAAGGGGGCAGGGAGCAGAATGGTGTCAGCTTTGAATGCTCCTTCTCAGGCCATGGAAGACAAAGGCATGTGGTGACCAGTAGGCACGCAGCAGCATGCCGGGGCCTGCGGAGCTCCTCTGTCCCTCAGGTTGGGTGGAGGCCTGACGTGAAGTCTTAGGACTGGAACCCTGACCAGCTCCCCCAGTCCATTCAAACTTTTATGGGGACACAGTCAGAACCAGGACTGGGTGCACAAGGCCCAACTGGGAGGGACCTGTTGTGATGACCAGAGGGAAGTCATTCTTCCCATTTTTGGGGCAGAGCTCAGGCTCGGTGCCTGTGTTGAGGGACACAGCCAGGAGCCCAGGATTCAAAGCTGGAGCACATCTCAACTACAGCACTCTGGGACCTGGGCTCTTATGCCTCTTGGGGTTTCCCATTCCTTTCTTGGGGAGCCCTAAGTCCAGCTCAAACAGCCCTCAAGGTAATCCTGAGCTGGCACCTGGGGCTACAAAGGATGGGGTGCAGGGAGGCAGGGGAGCATGCCACCTGAGTTGGCCCTCAGATCAGGTCTAAGCTTCCAGGAGGGCAGATGATATGGCCCTCTACCAGCAAGTGTCCGGGCCCAGAAGGGGCCTCATGAGCCAGGCTTCTCAGGCAGGACCCAGACCTTGATTTACGGCCCTGAGCCTGCTGGAGCCCACTGCTTCCTCCACAGTTGCCAGGAAGCTCGGCCAGTGCCGGGCTGGGCGTCGCTAGCATTCCAGGGCCACCTAAATCAAAGCCTGTCAGCTGCTGGGCAAGGATTCTACAAGGCAGGGATTGGGCCCTGTGTCACCTGGCCAGGCTGAAAGGCTCCATCCCTGGCCTTGGGCTTGCGGAGGCCTGCAAGACAGGACAGCCCATCCAGTGCTCTCTGCTCTGTTGCCCAGAAACTTGGAGCGACTGGTGTGTGGGGCCCAGGTGTGCTTTCCAGAAGCTGTTGGCTTTGGGAATAGGCCCAGGAGGGGAAGCACACAACCCAAGTGTGTGTGTGTGTGTGGGGGGGGGTAGAGGGGTAGGGGGGGTGGGGGGGGTGTGGCCAAGTTGCAATTCACTGGTGGCTGACCATTCGGATCTGAATCATATCTGCAGAACCAGGTCAGTGGCCTCTGGGCAGCCCACAGCAGGCTGGTGGGAAGGAGCATGTGGTCTTCCCACTGCCTCCCTGTGAACCCTGTGTGCCAAGTGCAGGCTGGGCTCTGTCGTCTCATCTGCCTTCTGCTATGCTCCCTCCCCCAAGCCTGCCTTTAGGACACTGCACACAGGGACATATAGCATTTATTTGCCGCAGGGGTCTGGCTTACACCTTGGGGGTGGGAAACAACTCCCAGCCTTCCAGCTTGCCAATCTTGAACAGGGCGGCCGCAGTGCCCATGTAGACACAGCCCACGGCCGCAGTCCCATAGCTGTGAGCTGTGGAGAAGGACAGCATCAGGCAGGAGGTGCTCCAGGTGTGATCCAAAAGCCTCCCAGGGAGATGGAGTCTGACAGAGCTGGGCTTCTTCAGGGGCCTCTCCAATAGCCCAGCAATAGAGTTAAGGGGATGGAGAAACTGAGGCCAAAGGCTGTCCTGCACCAACTACCCTTTAACTCAAGAGACATTGTGTGGGGAGGTGGATGGAGTCAGCCCTGACTCCTAGCACTGGGGATACTTCCCTGCTAAAGCCTTTCCGCACAGTTGAACTGAAGGCTAACATGCTTTCCTGTCCCAGACTCCTAGGACTCCAAAGAGGGAAAGAAAGGCAGTTTGGGGCTAAGTCTGTCCAAGTCAGAGTCAGGCTGTGACCCACATGGCGCCTGATGGGAGGACAACTGCAGCAGTTCCCAGTTTCCACATCCCAATGGTGACGGGATGGGCAGAGATGCCCACTGCAGGGCACAGGCTATCTCACTATCCATGACAGGGATGTCAGGGCAAGACAGAACCTATCTTGCCCTGACATCAGTGGAGCTGCCTGCTGTTGTGAAGGCAGCGACTGCCTTCGCCAGGGGGGAGGGGCTGGAGTTATCAGTGATTACACACTGTCCCAGGGGATGGCCACTCACTTCGAGCTCCCAATGTCAGGCCTCCCGCGCAGCCACCAATGAAGTAGTTCAGGGGGTCATCTGGCTTCTCTCGGACCTGGGCACTGACACAGGTGGTAAGGCCAAACATCGCTCCGACAGCAGCTGTAAGTAAGGAGCAATGGGTGTTAGAAGTGGGGAAACTGAGGCAGTGTCGAGTTAGCACCTGACTGTCCTGTGTAGATAAAGCTGGGTGCCACCACCCTCTGCCCTTCTAAGCCCCTAGCCAGTCTTGTACTCAGCCTCCCACGACCCCACTCAGTGGTTCCGGTAGCCTCTGAATGACCTGTGTCACCGTCAGCAGGACAGTAGCTCACCTGCAGTGAATGTGAACCGGCCAACTCTGGCCACTGCTTCCAGGGTGGAATCTGCGGGGTTGAGTGTGACGCTGTAGGCGGAGCCTATTAAGCCTGTTAGAGGGAGAGAGAGTGGAAGTTGTTGGGATGCCTTTCTGGGATACAGCAGAACTGGAATCCAGGGCCACGACTGCTAGGCCAGAGCCTAGGCCCAGCTCTCACCTTCCCCAGTACCTAAGGCAGAGCCCTGCCCCAGTGGGTTGACGATGGTTCACAACACTTGACCCAGACCTGCAGCCATCAACATGCAACTGCCACAGTGCCTCCTCCTGTCTCATCAAAGGCCGTATTTTCCAAGGACCTTAGCCTAATTCAGCTTGGCAGCAACTGGGCTCAGGATGCCAATCCTTCCATGTGCTGGTAGCTTGGCCCAGACGTGTCCCTACATCTGGCTGGCTCCATTCCTCCCATGCCAACCCCACTGCCACGCCAGTCAGCTTTTCCATCTCCTCCACCGCCTGCAACCCCATACTTTACACCATGCTTTACATACCAAGCAGAGGCCAAGGTGGGTGCTTGAGCCTAGAGCCCAAGACTTGGTGGGCTGCAAGGCAGGTACCACAATCATACCAGACCAGGCAGAAGCAGCCCCACTCCACTGTGCGCAGCAGACACAGGACCCCTGCCTCAGGGCGACAAGACCCACTACTGCCTCTCATCCTCTAGGCTGGATGAATTTTGCTATTGCTCCCTTTCACCAGAGGTGAAGTGGCTCAGAAAAGCAGAGCCACTAGCTGGTCACAGGGCAGTGGTCTGGCCCCTCCACTCTTCTCCAGCCTCAGGGATGTCGAACCCACCTTCCTGGTGAGCTATGCAGTTCTGCTCTGAGCACTGAGCACTTACACACATCTTGAGTTTCAGTCTCAACACAGACTGAAGACCTAGCAGGGCCTCAAAGATGAGCCTGGGTGCTAGGCTGGAGACCTTGAAGGTGCTGTAGCTCCCCAGCCCAACCATCCCTCTGCCTCAATATTACTGTGCCTTCTGTGTACACAAGGTGTGAGAATGCTCACACAAGAACCCAACCCACTGTTGGGGATTGCTGGGATGTCTTTCCCAAATGCAGCAGGGCTTGAACCCAGGGCCACTGGGAATCTTGATTGGGACTGGTGAGGCCACAGGGACCCTGGGTGACTTTGGTGACCACACCTAACAAGCCAGGTATCATGGGACCCAGAGTGACTACCCTTTACCTTCTAACTGCTCCCCTGTGGTGATTTTCCCATGGCCCAGCAAAACCACAGCAAAGCGTCAGCACCCTCTGTAGTATGGGACCCTCCAGGAGCAGCTGCGTCCATGAGCTAGCCATTCCTAACTGAGTGCTGTGCCACAGGGCAGGAGTTCATTCATTCATTCATTCACTGTGGCCCCCACAAGCCACCTTCATCCATCCTTCCACTGAGGACCCCAAAGCCCTCACTCATTCAATTGTGAGTGCCACCATTGCCTCCAAGTTGCTAGATCCTGCTGGGAAGGCAGGGTCACTGCCTTTCTGCAATGTCCCCCTTAGGGGAGCCAAGCAGGGAGCTTGGGAACAAAGG
Organism: Montemys delectorum; assembly: GCA_019843815.1. Classification (NCBI taxonomy): domain Eukaryota; kingdom Metazoa; phylum Chordata; class Mammalia; order Rodentia; family Muridae; genus Montemys; species Montemys delectorum. The sequence goes on from JADRCD010192194.1 coordinate 6,645, forward strand.
AGGTAGGATACAGGGAAGAATTTTCAAACTAGACATAATTGTCCATCTCCTCCCTCAGCAACTCTGACACGGCACCTCTGGCAAGGGCCTGCCTACTCTCCACGTCTACCCAAGCCAGACTCCAGCCAGACACCAATAGTGCACACACTCATCCTCTGAACCAACACCCATGCTCTCTCCCTCGTTTGTTTCTTTGTTTTGTATTTTTGAGACAGCGTTTCTCTGTGTAGCCCTGGCAGTCTGGGACTTGGCTCTGAAGACCAGGCTGGCCTCACTCACAGAGATCTGCCTGCCTCTGCCTCCCAAGCTCAAAGGCGTGCACCACCACAACCAGCCTTGTTCTGTGTGTTTTAAAATCCCCCAATCACCTGACCGTACAGCCCTTGCCTAGTGGGAGCAAAGCCTTGGGTTGACTCGTGGACACACTGGAAATGCATGACTGAGTGAGGCCTAAGTGAGTGACTGAAGCAGGTATGAGGGGGCACCTTAAGAGTCCCAGATGCTGAAGGTAAACCCATGGCATCCCCAAAAAGATATCTGGCCTTCCAAAGAAGTGTGTCCTATTTGGAATCTTCCAGAATTAGGTGCTCATGGTAGTGCATACTTTTAATCTGGGAACTCAGGAAGCAGAGGCAGGGCAATTTCTTTGAATTCCAAGCCAGCTTGTATTACATAGGGAGATCATGTCTCAAAATAATAGTAAATAGTGCTGGAGAGATGGCCCTAGCTCAGTCCTGGGGAAATGGAACAGCTCTTCCAGATTGCCTGGGTTCAATTCCCAGCACCCACATGGGCAGCTCCATTTCCAGAGAATCGGACACAGAAGGCACACAGGCAAAACACCAATGAGCGTAAAATAAAACTTACTAATTTTAAGTCACTTAAAAATAATAGGAAATAAATATGTTCCGTGGTGGCGGAAAATAGAAAAAAAAAAAATAACAAAAACATCTTCCGGAGGCTAGGTCGGAGTGTAGCCCTGTCATCCCTGCACTCGGGTAGCTGAGGCAGGAGGATCATACAGGCCGGACTGGAGATAGGAGAATCAGGACCTCAAAGCCATCCTCCGCTACATAGACGGTCTGCAGTCTAGCCTAGGCAACACTACAACTTGTCTTCAAAAACTACAACGACCCCTTAACCCTAAAAAATCCCGTTGACGCTAAAATGACCTTCACATTTTCTCCCGCTTCAGCGCCCTGGTATTGACCTATGACCTTTGAAGTCTCGAGCTCCTGCACCTTTACCGCCCCGAGCCCGGCCGGCGCCCCGGCGCCCCGGGACCTCCGTCTGCCCTCCGCCCTGCGGCCCGCGCTCACCACAAAGGCCGCCTAAGGCCGTGGTGACGTAGGCCTTGCGATGACACTGAGTGCCGTCGGGGGCTTCGTTGTAGGCGTCGAAGAGCCGCTTCACCATCGCCGTGCCTGGCTGGGCTCGCTCGGCCGACCCTGCACCTTCTGCGTAAGCTCAAGGGTAGCCGGGTAGGCCAACTCTCGCGAGGTTTCCAGCGCGCAACTTTATTGAGCGCCTTGCCCGTGGACACGGCGTGTGCGCATGCGCATGCGCGCGGGGCGGGGTTGTTCGGAGGTCTCCGTTCACGTAGCAAAAGCTGTGTCGTGGCCAGTCCACACGTGAGCATGGACAGAGGCGCCCGTGACGTCATGGAAGGGTAAACTGAGGCCACGAAGACGAGGCTCCCGGTACGGAGGAGGTTGACGGACCGCGGCAGTGCGGGTGAGCGATCGGGACTGCGCGGGGGTGCGGAACCGCGTGTAACTATTTGGGGGCGTGGCCAGGCCGGGCAGGGGCCCAATCGTGGCGTGAGGATTGTAATTGACGGCGGCCAGGCCCATTCTGCGCCGGTCTAAGCCCTCGCTGCACACGGAGGCGTCGCCAGACTCCGGAGGTAGTCCCGAAAGGGACGCGAGCGTCGGCTCCGCGCCGCGGCGCGGCCAGTGGCGAGCCTCCGAGGGAGCACGCGCCCGCCTCCTCCGGGTAGGGTGGGGCCTCCTGAGCGGGGAGGCGGGCCCAGGGGCGGGCCCTGGCAGGGGAGGGTGGAGCCTGCGCGGCGGCCCGGGGCCATGTCTGCGCCGCCGCCTCTGCAGATCCGGGAGGCGAACGCGCACCTGGCGGCCGTGCACCGACGCGCGGCGGAGCTGGAGAGGCGGCTGCAGGCGGCGGAGCGCACGGTGCGTGCGCAGGCCGAGCGCCTGGCCTGCCACGACCAGCACCTGCGCGCGGCCCTGGACGAGCTGGCTCGCGCCAAGGACCGGTGAGGCCCGGGAGGAGGCCCGGCGGACGTCCCAAAGGAGGCGGGTGGAAAGAGCTGGGAACGGAGAGCAAAAAATCTCCGGAGCACTAAATGCCCGGCATCACAGTACTGGGGAGGCTGATCAGGAGTTCGGGCCATCCTCGACTACATGGGAAGATGAGAGTATATATAGCCTGCCTGCCGGGCACTTGGGAAGCAGAGGCAGGCGGATTTCTGAGTTCGAGGCCAGCCTGGTCTACAGAGTGAGTTCCAGGACAGCCAGGGCTACACATAGAAACCCTGTCTAAAAAAGAGTATAGCTTGGGTTACATGAGAGCCTTTCAAACTGTTAAAATTAAGCCAGCTGTCCCACGAGGCCGAGTCTGCTGGTACTGCTTGCCCTGGGGATGCAAGAATATTGTGTCTGATGATTGAAGGAGACTGCTGGGTGGGCCACATCGGGAGGCAGAGGCACAGAGCACACCTGTATAGAATAGTCAGAGCTGTGACAACCGTTTGTGACCAGGAGCAAGGCCTACTGAAGGACACACAAAACTGGCATTGTTTTGTTTTGAGAGAAGGCTGGCCTTGAAGGGTCTATGTAGCTTTCAACTCTCGATCCTTCTGTCTCCGTGCCTGGAGTGCTGAGATGACGGGGCCAGGCCTGCTGTGGGACCGAGGGTTCTTTACCAATGGTATCAATGGCTCTGTGTGTAAAGACACTCACTTGCCACTAAGAATAACAAAGAATTTGATCCCATGGGGTAAAAAGATGGAGCCAACTCTTGCAAATTGTACCATGACTTCCACATGTTTGCTGTAGCATGTTTGCACATATGCACATAAACAAGCACACAAAGAAGCAGTGGAGGAGGAGACAGAGCCTCAGAGGATTCTGGAGCAGGTAGATGCCCCCACCCCCAACCCCTGTAGGTAACTACCTTATTTGGTCCTCTCACCAGGGAGATTTTGGACCTTCAAGAGCAGCTGCTAAGCTCTGAGGCCACAGTTCGAAGCCTGCAGGCCGCAGTGGACCAGAGAGACCAGATGATCCAGCAGCTACAGCCTCGGGCTGACCTGCTGCAGGACATCGCTCGGCAGCGACCACCCTTGGCCGCACTGCTGGCCGCCCTGGAGGAGGCAGAGGAACTGGGCCCCTTGCCGGCCAGCCACAGCCATGGTGCCCAGCTCCTCCCTGATGGGCCTGGCCCACCCCTGGGCAACAATGTGGGGAAGGAGGAGGGCGAGGATGAACACCAGCCTGCTGTGTTTGGGACCACTGTATGAGCTGCCCTGACGGATCTCAGAATCTGTGGTCAAGACCCCTTGGGAATTCCACTCT
>JADRCD010192195.1:0-12434 GCA_019843815.1 Montemys delectorum
CCCTATTTTGTCACTAAAAACATCTTGAAAGATGTTTAAGAATAAATTATTCTGTTTATTATGTTTTAAAATTGAAGTCTAAAATACAGATAATATAAATAAAAAATAGTAGTTTTTCTTGTGCCATCAAAGCATTGTATATCTGGTTCAGGGTAAATACCTGGTTTGGTTTTCAGATGGTCTAGTATATGTATGCTATTGATTATATCTCAAAACCTAAATTACCATATGCTAAATGTGGCCAGCTGTGGTGCTACTGGAGTAGCGATACCTTTAGGCATTTGGGTCTTCTGGAAAGAAGCAGATTAGTAAGATGTGCTCATGAAGGGGATCTGAGATCCTAGCCCAGGTCAGATCCCAAAGTGACAAATCAATGAGTCAGAGATGGGATTTTCCCAACTCTCATGAGAACAGAGGAGAAAGATAGGTGACTGAAGAGAGCAGTACAGTGGGGAGTGGAGAGGAGACAGTGGCAGTCACTTCAGTTGATTGAGAACAGTCTAGTGCAATCAAGTTCTTTCGTGAGTTTACGCTTAGACAGTTCAGTCTAAAGAATAAGGACCCAGAAGATTAAAAAAAAAGTTGTTATAGTCAGTTTGATGACAAGCAGAATTCAGTGAGGAACTGGGGGAGTCAGATTGAGTCAGTCATCTTGAAGGGGAGTTTTGAGCCAGAACAGCTGAGTTGAAGCAGCCACCAATAGTTTAGAAAAAATTAGAAAGTATGAGGTTACTCAGTAGTAAGGTAACAATTACATCAGGTGAATAAAGATTACATTTAAAAAGTTTCTTCTTCTTGCTTTGCTTCCTGGTCATGATAAAGTGAATAGTTTTTCTTCACCTTCTATCACTGAAAACACATGGTCTTGTGATACAACAGACCTCAAAATGGGAAAGCCAACTTTTCCTAGGCTAGCATTCTGTAAACCCAAGCAAATCTTTGTTTCTTTACATTTATATTTATTAGGTCCTATTGAAAATAATGAAAAGATAACCAACATGATTGTGTTCCAGCACTTTAGTATGAAAGCTTCAAACAATGAAATCAAAGAATTCTCAGGTATCTATTAGTATTCCATTTTTTTCAGTCATTTCATGCATCAGAGAGCTTTGTATCTCAAAGTAAATTGGAGGGAAAAATAGAAGTCCAAAGAAACCTTTCTGCTGCTGATGAAAGGCAGGTGCAAAGAGTATATTTTAATTTGACTAAAAAGTTGTCCATTCTTAGAGGTCTGATTACTTAGGCTGATTTTTGTTCATTTGTTTGACTCAATGCAGATGTTGCCACATGTTTATGTGCCTGCATTTTGTTACATCACTCACTATGGTAGTAAAACTGAATAAGTTGCAAGGTCTTTGAGATCTTGGCCATTTTATCTGTAAGGAAAGGTACTATTTGCTAGTAGTGTTCTTATCAGTGTGAACTATTCTCTAAGATGTATTACAATAGATCATAAGGTTTCTTAACATTAAAGAAGTCACATTCCTGAATTGCCAGGGAAGAATTGTACTTATGTCAATAGAATAGAAACTTGTAAAACAAGTCACTTAGTTACTGGTAGTTCACATATACTACCTTTTAAAGAAATAGAAAAAGATTTATGAGGCAATGTTTTTAATATCTGTGTATGAAATAAAATGATGTATTTAAAATTTTCATATTTAAATTTGTCCTTTTATAAAGTAGCTGATCAATTCATTTTATCCAAACTTCCTGGGCAATATTACAGCATCTGAATTGGAATTTCACCTTTCTTTTCTGAAACAAATTGTATTAATACTTCAGAAATAAACAAGTCACAAGCTGTAAATTGTTTGACATTGTGAGTAACGTAAACACACACCAACCCACTATGTCATACTCATGATGTCAGTCATCCTTTTCCATGGTTATCCATGCTGCACAAGCTACTAACCCTGTGTACAATTTGTATCCTAGACAGAGATTACATCTGTGCTTATTCCTAAATGCATTTATAAAGAAAACTTTGTTATAGATGTATCTCTATTTTATATTTGACATTAGACAGTAGATTTGAAATCATATACACATAGTTAATTATATTAGTATATGTGACAAAGAATTCTAATATGATCCCTTATGTTTACTGTTGTCAATAGTTCTACCTCAAGTTTGAAAATATTTGTAAATTAATAAACCTGACATTTCTATAATCACATCATATTGCATGAGCTTTGAATCACATCACGGATAAGGAAAATTCTTCTTCTAACTTTGAAGAATTAAGATGCAGTATTTTAATGAGCAGAGAGGTAAGATCTGAAGACAGACTGTAAGTGAAGAAAGGTTGCCCAGCAATGGGACTTCAGTCCTTCAATCACAATGAACTTAGTTCTGTCAACATCTGCTTTAATCTCAACGATGTCTACAATCTCAGATGAAATTTTCTGTGATAAGTTGACCACACTACAATAGAGAACCATACACCCGAGACTACTTGGACAACACAAATTTGTTTTGAAATGTTAAAAAAAACATAAACACAAATTGAGTTGGTAGAGAAGGCAGGTGGATCACGGAAGAGTAGGTAATTGATTGTACATATTGTACAGAAATGTTCTCAGAACTAATTAAAAACTCAAAAAGGTTGTAGGACTAGCCAGATTCCCAATTGACAGAAAATGTAAGATTAATAAATTTGTGATTTTTTTAGTTTCTAATATTATGGTAATTTTTAATGGTGATTGAACACTAGTATAGTGTTTATGCTCAAACTTCTACTTGTGTAAATACATATATATATGTGTGTGTGTGTGTGTGTGTGTGTGTGTGTGTGCATGTGTGTGTAATTACAGGAGACATAAAGTTTATTTGTGTGTTATGTTATTCTATTTATTACAGGCACAATTATTCATCTTTTTCTTTTCTCTATATTTATGTGGAATAGAAACAAATTATTACAGTTGCAATTATAACTAATATGACAGACATAATAAAATAAGAGTTATTAAATAAATGCAACTGGTTATTAAAAACTAAATATGCCTTAATCAGGAATGTGATGCCTAATACTCAAACAAATAGGAAATTAATACTGTAAATGTTAACATGTATTCTAATACCTGAAAGCTAAGGAAGTTACTAAAAACTGTATTGTGAAAACACAGAAACTTATAGAAGTTTTGAAGGAGCCTGAATGCAATGTCTTTTAGTTTAAATATGTGTAAATGATAAACTTGAAAAGAAGCAGTGAAGCATGTTCATATATTGACAAGTTGGCTGTTAGGATGTAGTTATTCAAAAGATAAAATATCTTGTAAGATTGTTACTCATTTTTGTTATAAGAATAGATTCTGTTGTGTTGGTTGTTTTCCATTTGTTAAAGTGACAAATTGACTTTGGAATATTCAGCAACTTCTAAAGAGTTCGTTCTCTGCCTAGGTATGAAAAGTTTTTCCCATTAGAATAACATGATGCGCTTAGTACTAACTTTATCCTTTCCTTTTTAATGACAGTTTGGGGATGGTACACAGATGGCATAATCTTATACTCCTTTAGAAGCTAAAAATTTCTTATAGTCAGTATTTCTACCATATTTTTAAAATCAGATATGATCATCAAAGTACTACTTTGTCAAATACTACAAAACAAGACTTAGTTATGCAGGACTAAGTAAGCTAATTAGATAAAAATCTGTTTTAAAATACATTATGGTTAGCTATTTGAACATTTGTCCTCTCAAGTTCAAGTCTTTCTCCTTGATTTGTGACTGATTCTCACTGTTGTATGCTAGGATCTTGAAATTTATTAAAAACACACCCACACTCATAACCAACCTTTGTGTTTACTTAATATTAGTTCTGTTATATTATGAGTCAGTCATTACAATCCCATTAAAATCATTAGCTTTTACCATATAAGTTTTCCAAATGATATTATGCCTGGCAAACTGTTCAAGACAAAAAAAAAACTTTTTAGATATTCTTTTACTTTAAATTGTTTCATTACATTATTCATTTGTATGTGTGTATGTGTGCATATGCACATATATGTCACAGTGCACATGTGTATAAGTTAGGAAGCAACTCGAAGGAGCTGGTTCTTACCTTCTAGCATTTGGCTCCCAGTGGTAGAAATCAGAACATTAGGTTTGGCAGAGAGTAACTTTACCTGCTAATCAATCTCTCCTCGCCCTGTCCTTTTATTTATTTATTATGTTATAATTTTCCACTTTTTACTTATCTTTAATCTTTTATTTTTTCTTACTATCTAGTCATTATCCCCCTCCCAGTCTGCACGAGATTAGGAAATGTCCTTTTATTTTTAATGAAGTGAATTTATTAACTTTTAATTTAAAGAAAAATTATTTTTGTTTTGGTCACTATATGGTAGCATTTATTGGTTGTATAGCCAAGGCTATTATCTCCAGTTTGTTATATTTAAGTGTGTATTCAATTCAGCTTGATTGGCAAGCCTATTATTGGTTTTTAACTCCAAGAGTAAAAACAACACTTGCTCTTTCCAGGAAACTGGACTTAAATGTCATCTTTGACTTGAACATTTCCAGATGAGCTTAGGAAGAAGAACAGACTTCAGAGGATATTAAACTTAAAGAGGAATTCACTTAATTTACTAGGCATTTATTTCTTGGTTATTTATTCTCAATGTAGGCTGGGATGTATTTTGCCCTGCTGAGTGTTTTTTTGGACACTGACACTTTAGATAAGAAGTGAGGTTTCTAATTCATGAAATAGCCTGCAGATATATAATATTCTAGTGCTTAACAAGATTGAAAGGTAAATTTAAATAGCTGTCAATTTTCTTGCAAAGAGCTAGCTCAGAATACTCAATTCTTTTGTCCTATAAGGATCACATTCCCACGTAGCACTTTAAGTGCCAGAAAATTTGCAATAGGTTTTTTTTTCTTTTTTGCCAGACAATGCCAGCACTGTACTAGGCACATGTGACTTTTATGATGTATAGATTTTTATTTAATTTTTGGAATGGAGACTAACCTTCTACAAAGCTATTAAAATAGTGTTGAGTAAGTATCAGCTGCATTTCAAAGCCCACACAGTTGACTGATGTGAAAGCCAAGTTAAAATTAAGTCTAGGTTTCCAAGTTAGAAGATGCTGTGCATAACTACTACACAAGTGTTTAGATAATTAGTCTAGTTTAATTTAGTTTAGTTGTTTAGATATTGTACTTGTTGTCGTTGTTGTTGTTTTTGTATTCTCCCACTTTAGCTCATGGATACATTTGAAATCTGACAGAGTAGAAGTAGACACCAAAATTAAATAAGAATTATAACTCACTCTATGACCATGCTTCTGCAAACATTGGTGCTTAATATTTAAGAAAAACATTTGTGTAAGAGCCATATTACAACGCATATGCTATGGCATTAGTATATAATTTGAGGTCAGGGAATGTGATGCTTCTAGCTCTGTTGTATTTACTTAAGATTGTTTTTTAAATGATTATTATCCTTTTCTCATATGATTTTTGATATGCTTTTTGTCAGTTCTAATAGAATGTTGCTGGTGTTTTAATGGGATCTCACTGAATTTTTAAAACTTTCATTTTTTTTGTTCATCTAAAAATTAATTTTATTTCTTTAAAACTTTGACACCTTGGTTGAGTCATAGCCACTCCAAAATCCTCCCCTTAATTCCTTTCAGAACTATCTCTACTTCCCTAACGACCACCACAACTAGATGTCTTGTGAGGATCCTTTTTTAACTACCTCATCAGCTACAACTTGTGAAGCCCATTGCTCATGTTTAGGTGACCATCCACTGGAGTATGGTAGACTTACCAGGGCTTATACCTTTCAGAAAACCTGATTCTCCCTTTTTTACTCAAAGGCCATCAAATATTCTTAGCCCCTGAGTTAGAGGTGTGGCTTGCAAGACCCTTTCCAATCCATCCTAGAGTGTTGACTAATTGGGTATTGTCTAGGCAACCACAATTAATTGTGAATTCATGAGTACTGTAGTCCTGTCGTGTGCAGAAGATTGTTTCCTAAGGCTTCCCTGATCCCTTCCCCCTTTTATAATAGCCTATATACCTTGAGTAGAGTTGTGACACAGCTGTCCCATTTATACACGAACATTCCACTAACACTCATTCTATGTTCTTTGATCAGTCTGAGTTCCTCTGCCTCAACAATTGTCAGTTCCATGAAGAAATTTGTCCACTGAGGTGGATATTTGCATTAATCTATAAGTAGAGAGCCATAAATTTTAGATGGTAATTTGATACTATGTCCATTTAGCTGAATGATGGAGTAGGTTGGTTGTAGGAATCTGTGAGCTCTCAAGCCGTGGTTTGTAGTTAAATTTGCAGTAGCAAATATGTTTCCTCCTGTGGAATAAGTCTTAAATCCAATCAGAAAGCAGTTGGTTACCTGGTATACAATTCATTCCAAGATTATAACCATGAGCATATCTTTCAATACTGTTCATTGTTTCAGATCACAGAGTCACAGTTAGATAAGAATCTTGATGCATTCCCACCGCCCCCCAGCAGCCTACACAGCCCTTTTCAGAACTATGAAAAGTAGCCAGAAGGAGAAGAGTATCTTGGTCAATACTACCCTGATTTTTTCAGAGTCTGTGACCAGTGTGAGCATTGTTTCTAGTAATAGGGTGTTATTATTAAGTTCCCTTGGACAACCAAGAACAGTGATAATAGCTTTGGCCTTTTGTTTGGAAGTCACTAATGTATCATGACAAACAGCAGAGGAGGAAACTCATGCCTGAAACTAGGCTTTTTTGTTTGTAAACTGTGGTTTCTGTGAGGAGCATAACTTCTGTGTAGAATAACTCCCCAATGCCTTTGTGTGTGTGTGTGTGTGTGTGTGTGTGTGTGTGTGTGTGTAATGTGTTTAGAAGACATATATTTATATAATAAGAGGTTTCCATAGGTACTTTAAACATCTTTGAAGTGTCAAAGAAAAATAATGCAAAAGGCTATTTAAATGAGTAGAGACATGGAAGGGAAGGTCTGATGGATGAAAGGGTTGGGTAAGGTATAATTATGACCTCATTGATTTTAAAGCCACTTTAGATAACATTAACATTAGTTTTATTTTTAAAGGAGTAATTTTACTTTTATAACAATAAATCAAGTGTAAAGACTACTGTCATAAAATTGTAAATAGCAATGATGAGAAAAAAGATGTTTTTATAAGATGCTACAAATTAATATAATCTCACAGTTGCTTGACTTGAAATTAAAAGAACTAATTTCTATAATAACAACATTGATTCTTTGAAAATTTCATACATGGATATATTTTATTTTGATCTCAAACTACAGGAGTGCCCTCCAATGACCCATGCACCCAACACATGTCTTTGAATATCCTTTAAACATTATTAACATATCTAAATATATAAATAAACATGAATAATATTCCAGTTATTTTATATGTGTATTTTATTCAATTTTATCATCATTAGTTTAAAATTTAGATTGTGAACATATCTTCTTTATTTTTGGTTAAATTTTTACTAAATATTTTAATTGCTGTGAATGGAATTATTTACATGATTTATTTCTCAGTGACCTTGTAATTGGTGTAACTTTAGGCTGGTGATTTTTGCATATCGATTTTGTATCCTGCAAGTAAATTGAACATATCCATCAGTTCTAATCGTTTTTGCATAAAGTCTTTAAATTTTGTTATAAAAATGTAATTTTGGTCCTCTATATGAACACCATTTAGCTTCACAATTCTATTTTGAACATGATTCTGACCCTGAAACCCTCACTTGGGATGATTTCTTTTTTTCTCAGCATTTAAACCTCTAAGGCTAGGATTACTTTAAAATTATTGGAAACAACTAGGAATCTGTAGTTAGTGTATTAAGTAAAGGTACCTATTGATGCAATAATATACAGGCAAGTCTTACTTTTCTTTATTTATTAAAATCTGCATCCTTTTGTCACTTATTGTCATCTAGTGATACTTTTTGCAAGCTAGTGGTAAGGACGGTTTGTTAAATTATCATAGGAACATTGTCTTCTACTTTGTACTAATTTTACATCATTGAGAAAAATTTTCCAGAAACAATTGCAGAAAAATCCTATAGAAAAGGATCATTTTTTGGCTCAAGGGTTCATAGATTTTAGCTCATCTCAGCAAGGACGAGGTAGGGGAACAGGATGGCTTACATTATAGGCTCCAGGCAGCAGAGCAAAGTAACTGCCATGCCAGAGCCAGTGTGTTTTCCCCCCATTAATTAATCTTCAGTTATTTAGAAGCCAATATATGTGATTTAATAATCCACTAGGCATTTTTTAATTCTATTATAGTGACAATCAAGCAGAACCATCACAAATAACGAATTTCTTATATCAGAGCCACTATTTGCTATCCATGACACTGGAATAGTTCCTTAAATTCTCTGCACTACAGTTTTCTTATCTGTAAAACTGAGACATTACGTGTACTTACTCCACAAAAGTTCTGCTTAAAATTCTGGCTTAAATTTTAAAATGCTTCAATCTTTGATTGACTCATAAAATACCACTTGTTAGTTTAAAAAAAATTAATTTCATAACAAGCTATGCTGATCGAAGTACAATAATAGAGCACTGTTTTCACTACTGTAAGATATCCTTACTTTGATTTTGTAGAAACTACTAAAAATACTTTAAATTATAGATTGTAAGAGTGTTTCTGGAGTTTACTCTGTGGAAATGAGTCAGCACATATACTTTGGAAGCATCTTATTAGATAGAGAGTTGTTTTGCTGTTCCTATTTAATAAAATTAATATTTTTTCTTTTCTATTCTGTATGCATGAAAGATGGAGAGAGAATGAGAGAGAGAAAGAGATAGAGAAAGAGAAAGAAACAGAGGAGAAGAAAGAGAGGAAAGAGAATGAATATTTAAAAAACAGAACCTCAGAGACATGAAGCACATCACTGGAAACTTGGAATTGATTTAAAGCCTGTTCTAGTTCATCATAAACAGAAGAATAATGTAAAGATTAGGGAAGGAAGATTAAAAATTCAATTTCAGATTTTATGCATGTTATGGGTAGCAAGGTCATATATACCTCAAGAGACATTATTCAATTTAAAAGTATTGCAATTTTCATTTTTATTAGGTTAGTCAATATTATTAAATAAGAAGTTTTACTCTAGTAAATATCCTAGCAGTATTTTCTTCTTGCACAATGGATTGTATGAAATTGATTTTATTCCAGTCTTACTATTTTTGCTTAAATATTCAAAGCCAAATTTCATCTACTTTAATTAAATTTATAATATTTTACAAACTGTAATTCACAGAGTAACATATAGCTTTTCTTACATTTACTTTCAGAATAAATTTTGGTTACTCCAAACTACCTGATGAACTTATCTTTTATGCCAGGCAACTAGTAAAATACAAGAAAAGCTAGGGTTCCTAATTTTCTATATGATATTGATTATGTAATATTCTTCCTATTTTCTCCATAGTAAAAATAGTCAGTCTATATACATATAGAAAAGTTTAAGAATATATTATGTAATATGATATATAATACTGCAATTATCATATTTTTCTTTTCATTGATAATTCTTAGAATAAAATTTCTTATTATTAATAATGATATAATTCATTTTGGTTATGAACTGTATTATTGAGGGAATTGGAATCAGATAGATGGCCAGTAGGCAAAGAGACAGAAAAAGATATTCCAGGTAAATAAACACACTTTTCACACAAACATTTCAGATACCTGGATTCCAAGGTTTTTTGTTTTGTTTTGTTTTGTTTTTTTCTTTCTCCTGGGTAAATATTTGGGCTTTTTGCAACAGGAAGGAAGAATTTGCTAAGACTTTTGAATCTCTCACCAGTGGCCCCTTGGAGGAACTGATCAACTTCTCTTTATGGGTCCAAATTACCCAGCATTTCTCAGATAACACAAACCAGCCAATACTAAGGGAAAGAAGGAAGCTTTGTGTTTGTTATGCATGTAACTTGGATTCAGCTCTGTGTATAAAACTTGGATTCAACTCTCATTTTTTAAAAACTATGTTTAGTAAGAAAACAGATATTTTTAACTAACAACCATGTTTCTCTCCTCCAACTTGGTTGGTGATCGCATCATGATGTAAACATTCCCATGACTAGCAATCATATTTAAAAAGGTTAAAAAGTACATACCATGTGATTTTTGCCATCTTAAAAAGACCACATGGGATAACACAACTATAAAACTTTTAGTCCTAATAAGCTCTCTGATTATCATTGCATCTGCTCTATAGACTAAGGAAGCAACAAGTCTCAAATATTTTGGATTGGTATGAATTTTTGTACGATGATAAAAATTTAAAGTTATATTTGCTATAACACACTATGTATATGATCCAACTCTGATTTGGAATATACTATGTATAATGATAACATTTTAAGCTTATAAAGGTCTATTCAGACTAACAGAACCTCATTTAAGATATATGTCTAATTACTTATATCTTTGTTAACTGGTTAATACCAACTCCAAAATATTTAGATGAGTAGCACTATGTTTAATAATGCATATTTGATAATCAAGACATAAATTCCTCAGGTCTCATCAAGTTCATATTATTTTTTAAGGTTAAGCCTAATAGGGATGCAATGTAAAGACAGTCTTCAGAGGCAGGTGGATTTCTAAGTTCGAGGCCAGCCTGGTCTACAGAGTGAGTTTCAGAACAGCCAGGGCTACATAGAGAAACCCTGTCTCGAAAAACCAAAAAAAAAAAAAAAAAAAAAACCAACAACAACAACAATAAAAACTACTAACTTATTGTAAACTGTTAAGTAAAATTAAAAGTTGCAAGTTAATGGTCATTCATCTTATAAGTGATCAAATTTTATGTGTTTAGAATAATGTAATTAATTATAAGAATAATCTTTATTTAGCGTCCTATATATGTTTTCAATGTTAAACATAAAAGAAATAACAAGAAACAAGCAAAATCTGTTTAGTTTACATATACTTAATAGAGACTGGTCTTCAAACTCTTCAGAGATCTGCTGGATATAGCATTTAAGATGTTCATGTTTAAAACACTGTGTGTGATAGAGAGGAGTGTCAGATTCTGCCAACATCCCTACATATCCTCCAAAGAAGATGATGGAACTTGCTTTAGATTTGGCAAAGCTGGCCATTGGGTGAAAAACTGGTCTTCTCCTTGCCTGCCCACAGAACCCTGTCAAAACTGTAGGATACAGGGGAGTTAATTTTCCTAGTCTCTACAGACAAGCCAGTTCTGAAAATGTTCTACTCTGATCTCCTGGGCCTGGAAGCCGAGAGATGGATGCCATCCTAGGGCCTCTGCCCCTGACCACCATGGAGAAACATAGGGTAATTTGTTCAGGGAGCCAGGAAGCCTGTCATTTAGAATAGACTGGGGTGCTGTTTGGCCTGTGCTTCCTGACAATTTCCTTGAAATCCTTCCCAGATCTCTGAAGGTGCTTCCCATTGTGCTGGAAACATTTGTCTAATGTCTATGCAGCCAGTCTTCTGGATAGAGGAAAGAGTGTCAATGCTTTGCGCTCAAAATTATTTTGAGGTCCCAAGTTTCTATAATTTAAACACCCAAGTCTTTTGTACTTTCTACAATGTAGATATCGGTACAGATTACAAATAATGGCAAGTCAAACGTATCTAAAACTTACCTCTTTTAGCAAACTTAAGAAAGTCTGGTAAGCTTCAGGGAATCCACTTGAATCCACCTCTAACGGGTCTTATGGACTAGAGGCAAGTGCTTTCAATCCGCATCCTATTCCAACATGCCGATTCTACCTATTCCTGAGGATGGGAACTATCTCTTTCTCATTCTGGTCTTGGGATTCTCTGCCCCAGCTGCCAGAACCGTAGGTCTAAAAGTTTCAAATGTACACCTAAGAAAAAGTTTCCCCTAAATGCCTTCATTTTATCTTTAGCTTGTTCTTCCAGGACTTGGCCAACTTTCTTGGGTCCCCAAAGATTTCAACACGCTCAGGCAGCAGGAAGCACTCTAGAGAACATTGGTCCGCCATTCTTGCACTAGCAACCATCCCTTCCTTTTACAATAAACACAAGGGAAGTATATTAGCACCAGACTACCTTCAGCAACTCAATGCCAGCAGCCCTGTCTATGACAACCTTCAAAGGCAAGACATATACTCTTCATATATTCCTCCCCTCACAGATCATACTTTGTCTCTGTCTGTCTGTTTCTTTCTCTTGCTCTCTGTATATCTTTGTCTGTGTGCCTCTCACTGTGTGTCTCTGTGTCTTTGTCTCTGTCTTTATGTCTCTGTCTCTGTGTCTCTGTGTCTGTCTCTCTGTCTCTGTCTCTGTCTGTCTCTTTCTCTCTGTGTCTCTGTCTCTGTCTGTCTCTTTCTCTCTGTGTCTCTGTCTCTCTCTCTCTGTCCCTCTCTCTCTCTCTCTGTCTCTCTCTCTCTCTCTCTCTCTCTCTCTCTCTCTCTCTCTCTCTCT
>JADRCD010192203.1:3796-21603 GCA_019843815.1 Montemys delectorum
ATATATATATATATATATATATATATATATATATGTATATATGTTGATAAACCCATCCCTTCTACCATAGAGCCATCAATGGTATGCAGAAGAGGAGCAATGATTTCCTCATAGAGCCTTGGAGGAGAGTGCTTTCCTATATTGGGAAAAGAGTAGAGACAAGGAGGGGAGGGGAGAGGAGAAGGGGAGAGAGGAAGGACAACAGAGACAAGCAGAGACAGACAGAGGCTGAGAGACCAGAGTGAGACAGAGACAGACTCTGTGATAGAAAGAGTCAGAGAGATACCACGCAGAATGAATATGTCTGTAGATATGTGTACCCAGAGGCCAGAGGTCAACCATAGATGTCATTTCTTAGAAACTGTCCAACTTTTTGAAGCAGGATCTGTCACTGAGCTCAGGAATCCTCCAGTTAGGCTACAACTGCCACCAAGTTCCAGGGATCCATATCTGTCTCCCCTATAGTGGATGTTGATATGAGTGCTGGAGAGTGATGTCAACTCCTTATGCTTGTGCACCAAGCACTGTGCTGATTGAATTAACTCACTAACCCCTATAATTTTATCATGTGAAATCATTATTTCCATTATGTTTTTAAACATTTAAATGAGAAATGCAAACCTTTGTCTATTCAGACATCTGTAAGAGACCATCTCAAAACAGATTGAATCAAAAATAGGGCTTTCATTGGCATACTTTCAAAATGTTTGTGACTAATCCAAGGAAAGGCTGATCTGTAACTCACTGACAGCTGGGTAGCCTGAAGAGATGCTTCACCTTCCTGAAACAGTGCTTTTTGAAGTCTCTGCCTCAAAGACCAATCCCAGTATCTTGCTGTTGGTGCAGATCATGATCAGTGAGTAGAATTTCTGTGTCAAGGGGAAAAGACAAGCACAAAAGACCTCAATACCAGCATCTTGAACTTAAAGCATGCTTTCCTGTTGGGAGCCACCTTGAGATTTCTCAGGCAGAGATGTAAGACTCCGACAGTGTATATCCATGTCTTCTACCATATTGCCCACAGCTGATGTTTATATACCAAGGAATCATTTAAAAACCTTCTAGATATTTGGGTAAATTTCACATCCATTAAGTTAACCAGGGAGGAGCATTTACTCAGATGTACCCACCCTTCCCTGATTTTAAGCCTAATCCTATTGCTTGTAGACTGATTCAGATTTACAGAGGTCAAATCAGTATTATATCTCCCCAATGACAAGGGGTCATTTGATTTCATAACTTGAGACAAGCTTTCTTTAATTCACTTCCTTTATTTTTTTTTTAAATCCTGACCTGAAAGTCTGTGTCTCATGTTGAAAATATTAAATACTTTTCTCAAAATATATATTAAAATTGTTGTCCTCATATATACAAATATATGTTAAATATATATTGTATTAACATAGATAAGTTTACATCAAAATAGCACATAGAATTTGAATTCTGAAAAACAAAAGTAAGCAAATCTATTTTAAAATATCAAGGCCACTATACCTTTCCTATTTTTCTATCCCAGAAACATCTTTGATAGCAAGTTAATATTTTAGAATATAATATTAAAGAACCTACTAGATTTTAGAATACCACTATATCATTTAGATTTTGGATCGCATACCTAATCAATGTGACCCTAAAAAGAAATTAAAGATTTTTCTCTCACTTTTTGTTTATGAAGTAAAGCAAATTATAACATTACTACATTGAGCTCAATGGCTACTGAGTACTAATATTAAATTTAATTAGACAGAGTTAGTTAAATAAGAATTATTCCTTTCTAAGCAACATGTGCCTTCACATATAGTGTTAAGGGTTAAGCAACTGCATGCTATAGTGCATTCATCATACTATATAAAATAGGCAAGGTGTTTCTACATTTTTGGAAAATGATTCCTTATGTAGTATATTCTATAGAAAATATATACGGAACCATGGTTTTCTTTCTTCCATATACTTATTTGTCCTGCTACAAATATGCACAGTTTGTTGGAACAATGTCTTAGAGACTTTTAGTTGCCTGAGTCACAGAAGTGAACCCATTAGTACATAACATACAGAACAGAGTTAGAAGTTCTAAGTTGTGTGTGTGAAGTCCCGAGTGAGATATAAGCATGGACACAGAAGGACACAGAGTGCCCAGGGTTTCTGTATTTTTGTGAGACCTATGTCTAATTCATCTATTGGTTACCAAGATGTTTTGATGCCTTCAAAGCTGTAACTCTTCATGTCTGATTACTAATATTTATTTACCTTACCTTATTTCTCTCTCAATACCTATACATGTCATATAGCTGATAGATACAAATCACTATAAAGTTTTTGGCATGAGTGTCCAGACTAAGGTAATTCTCAGCAAAGTTAATGGTATGTTATCCAACTTACCATTTTCTTTCCCATCAATAAGTACTCTAAGAACTTGGTCTCTGGAGAAAAGATCTTGTAAATGCTTAGGAATATGAGTGATAATTGGCATCTATCCACACATCCAATGATCCACACATTCTCATACATCCTTCATACATTCTCATCTCTCTGGTAGCTTTATAAACGTGAGCAAGCTCATGAGGAATGGCTTGAGAGCAGATTACCAATAACAGTTATCTTAAGTGGAATAAGAGGTCCTTCTTCCCCCTAATTCCCAGAAAGTAATGATGCAGGTTCAATTATGACCTTTTCCAGATTCTTGAATTGTAGTATGACCTTAGTTGGAATTGAGATTCTGTCAGATGTAGCTAAGATGTTGTTGTCATGTGGGAGGAAGGTGGCCTCAATGTGGTACTCATGATATGTTCATAAAAATGACAAAACTTGGGCTTTCTAGATAAGAGTACATCAGAGGACCAGGGTTGTCTCCTCAGCACTCGTATCTGGTTGTTTACAACTGCTTGTAACTATAGAGAATCCTAAACTTTCATTGGGTATCCATCAGCAACTGTACTCATGTCCACAGATACCTATGTACTCCTAATTCTTTTGAATCTTACAAAGGGTATAAAGATTGGACATAAAGAGGTATACATTGTGAATCCCATATAAAGATTGGAGTCAGTCTGTCTGTAGAAATACTATTTTTCCCTTGTGCTTGCCCCCCTCTGAAACCTTGCTGAGAGCCTCCTATCCCCCAGAACTTCTATACTGTAAATCTCTCTTGCTTGTACCACTCAGTTTATAGCAAAGCAAAAAAATAAATAAATAAATAAAAAGAAAGAAAAAAATTGATTTTAACCCTCTTGCTATTTGTGCAAATTATTCTTTATCTTCTCAGCAATACACTTTACATATTTTTGTGTGAATAAATATGTTTCCATATCATTTCTAACAATTTGAGGGCATGCTAATTTTCAAAATTATAATAAAGCATGCTAATATGATCATAAAATTATATCAGTATATTGATTTGCCTCTGCTCAAAATTCTTCAAATTAGTGATATAGTCTGATTTAAATCTTAAGTGGTCTATTTTATTTTTGTGAATATGTATTTCATATATTTCTAATTCCAAAATTAATACATATGAACTTTTCTGTAATGTAAGTAATTGTGTGTGTGTGTGCTTGTGTATACACTCACCCATGTGTGTGCATGTGGAAGCCACAAATTGAGTGTCTTCCTCAGTTATTTTCCACATTATCATTGCCATTGTCATTATTATTGGTAAATATTATTGACTGATATTTTTTTCTGCACTTGCACCAATAGCATGGAAATAAATATTATAGGATAGTTTCTAAGAGTCAATTCTCTCCTTTCACCCTATGGGTGCTGAGATTGGGACTCAGTTTTTCAGGGTTGGCAGTGAATACATTTATCCTCTTGCTGGCCTCCACCTTACATTGTGAGATTAGGTCTCTCATTGTTCCTGGAGTTTGCCTTGTGGCTGTGCTAGCTTCCCATTTTACCCTGTGATCCATCTGTCTCCACGGCTCCAAGCAGTGCTATGGCTGTGGTTGTAGACATGCTATACTGCACTGAATTTTACATGGATGCTAGTAATCTAAGCTTAGTCCTTCATTCTTACACAGCATGCACTTTAGCAGTTAAGCCATTTTCCTAAGTTTTTTATTTTAGTTTTTTGGGGCTGAAGTCTCACTCTTTAGCCCCAACTATCAGTGTGTGTGTGCGTGTATGTTTGTGTTTGTGTGTGTGTGTGTGTGTGTGTATCAGACTTTTATAGCTCATCCTGCTTTAGCCTCCTATGTCCTGGAATTACTTAGTGTGTTAAAACATGCCACAGTTCCATTCTCCTTTTGCAAATTATTTGAAAGAACAATCTGTACCTGGGCAACTCTGTCTATCTATAACATTATTCATATGATTACTTTGCATCATTAAACAGTTACTACATTTGTAGCTTTCAGCATTTTTTTTTGCAGTGCCTGTGAGTACTCAAACCACAAGAAGGAAAGGGCAAGGTTGAAGAGTGGTATTGAATTGTTTTGTAATTATTTCAATATTGATTCATTTTAGCACAATGATAGTGAATTTGTCTGATTACAAATGACTATTTTTTCTTAAGCCTTAGATAAACCTGAAGTGTAGTACAATGTCATGAGATAAACCATTATTTTTATGCTAAGTGTTAGTCCCTAATCTCTGAAATTTGAGTTTTCAAAACATGGTGTATACTTTATCAAAAGAAAGTTGAAACTCTTCACAAAAACCTCAGATCTCCCCACACCTGCTACCTCAAATCTCTTGCTTAGAATCCCTGATTCTTGACACTAACTTGCTTCTATATCTGGGTCCTTGAAAAAAATATTTACTTCCTTGGTCAACTTCATTATTCCTTCAAGATCATAATCTTGATAATAATCTTGAGATGAACTAAGTATAAATCCCTGAAGAGATGCAAGGTATGAAATCTGTATCACTTACACTTGGCAAACAAACTTTGACCTTTTGTCCTTCACCACATGGTCCTGATGCAGTAATCAGTGAAACATTCTGATTTCATGAACTTTGTTTCTTTATATTTTTTTCACAATAAAAGGAAACATGCACTTGATGTCGTAAGTAACTAGATTCCAGCTGTACTTCCTCATGCTGAATATCTACATACTTCAAAGACTATAGAGAAACCAAAGATAAAGTAGGGTCTGCTAGATATTTTGGGGGTGGAGGGTGTTCTTGCTTATCTTGTTGTTGTTTATTTGTTTTAGGGGTTTTTTTGGTTTTTTTTGTTTGTTTGTTTTTACTTTTTGGCTTCTGGTAATTAATATATGATATAACAGGGTAGGACAGTTTGCATTAAGAAATACAACCTTTGGACACCATAGGTTGTCTGCTGATTGTGATGAAAAGGATTTCAATATTTCTGTATTGTTTCAGAGTCTAAAATCCTTGTATACAGAGGATGAAATATCAAGGCGATGAAGCTCAAGTCTAAGATTGAAATTTTCTTAGGTTCAGTGCAAACTTCATGCTCATAACCTGAACTTAATTTTGATACCGCTGTAACCATTTCAGTGTTTAAAGTTCGACCAGTTGTAAAAAATAGTATGTGGCATTTTCTCCTTATGGTGTCATATCAGCAGGGGAAAAAAAAAGTGCTTTGGATCACTTCAGATTTGGTGCCTTGATCAAGGATTCTCAGCCTGTATTATAAATTCAATTACTCACTTACTGATCTCTACTTTACAGTATGGAGAAAATTAAGAGATGCTCCTTTCCTCCTCTGAGTACATATACATAGTATGTTGAAAGAAAAGTATGTTAACAAATAGGAATCATCACTTGAAACACAAGTAGCAAGGTGGAGAAGATGAAGCAGGATCAGCATCATCAGTATGCATTATCAGCAAGTACATTTTGAAGTGATAGATGCTTGTAAAGCTTAGAAAATCCAAGTGCCACCCCAAAAATGCTTCCATAAATAGTCATACACCTTTTTGCCCCTATTTTGAGAGTCCATCTTCTGTTTAGTAATAAAATTGAAGGCAGGGAGAGATACGTTTTTAAACTCTTCCAGTAGTAGTTTGATTACACAGACTTGCATCATCTTCCCTGGTACCCTTGGCTGAGTCTCCAGACAGCTTGATTTGCATCATAATTCCCATAGGCACTGAGTATTAATCCTCTTGAAACAAAATAAAAAGCAATGAGCTGAGGCGGACATGTTTGGCCTTAGAGAAAAGCTATGGGAAGGACACAGATTTTTATTTGATCTGCTTTCATGCTGGGCACTGAATTGCCTTTGTATCTAGAAATTCCAAATGTGTGAGAGTGTGAAGGTAATCAGGGGGTGGGGAGACATCTCTAATCCTAGCACGTGGGAGGCTAACCCCAGCAGATAATATGTTTGATACTAACCTCTTCTAGTGTATACTATATTTCAGGAAACCTGGACTAATTAATGAGATTTTTGTCTCAAGGAAACAAAAGAATCAAAGCAAAAGAAAAATATGAAAGAAATTCCAAGGATGGACAAATTTAAGGCATGATCTAAAAGTGTAATTAACAGTTAATTTTATAAATATAATTTATTACCAATTACTTCTCAAAAATACTAGGCATAGATTTCAACATAATTTTTTTATTTGGTAATAAAGTTGTATTTGTTTTATTTGTCTGGATCTGAAGTTTATGTTGCTTGGACCTCTTTTAAGAAGAAAGAAGTCATGCTTAGGGCTTTATGGATTCTATCTAATTCCTTCAGCAGAAAGACGATTTTTCTCTAAGCTTATTTGCAAAACAAAGTTAATAGAATAGTTAATAACTATTACACTAAAAAATTTCATTGGCACAAAAACTGATGAATATGTAAAAGACTGTATGAATTGTTTAGTATCATTTATTACTTACTTATTATACTTTCATGGTATGCCTCATAAAACAAACAAACTACAAATGTAACAAAAGAAAGTGGCCTAGAGTGCTGTGTATATCACTTGTGTTTGTGCATACTTAACTTTTTTCCTTGTGTTTATATTAGAAGTGAGACAGCAGAGTAAGAGGATAAAATAGAATGAGGGAAAATAGATGATACTGCAGCTTAATGTTTTTCCTACTATGTGGATCCAGGTATAGCCACAGTGAAAACGGAAGCTACAATTGCTTTGCAGACTCTCAGACCCATTGATGGACACTGGATAGCTAGAACCAGAGTCCAAATTTCTTTTTCCCCTTCTAGTCTCTGAGCTTTCCATAGTGATCTTCCGATGTTCAAGGCTGATGTGGGACACTCTGGGAATTGTTTGCATTGCTCAGCTCATTTGAATTTTAAAAACTGTCAAGCAGGGTCACCCTGTACACTTTCGCACTTGCCTCTGGCGATGCTCGATAATGGCTTCAGGGATATGGGATGGGTACTTTCTCTGAGTTACACTGTTTTCTTCTTGCAGTAAGGTGAGGGTATAATAAATAAGTAATATGCAGACATATGCTTGTGTATCTATTCAGGCCCTGTGCTTAAAAAGTCCTTAACATTTTTTTTTTTTAATGAGACAGTGTCTTGCTATATATCTCAAGCTGGGCTGGATCTTCCAGTAGTTCTTGCCCCTGCCTCCCAAGTGTTAGGGGTATAGACTTGAGCCACAACACCCAGCTTCCTTGTACTCTAGTAACTTTGTTTTAAAAAAAAATAAGTAGAAGAAAACAGCAATTTTTCATAGATGATTCAGAGAGAATGAACCTGGATGTTAAGGAAGTCTCAAAGCATTTACTATCACTTCCTTCTCCATAAAATAGGTCCAAGAGAAGGTAAACTCTGGAATTTTGAGAGTCTTCACTGTTTCTGACACTGTATCTCCTGCATTTGTCACATAAAATTTTCTCATGATACCTGACATAACCTCTCCTCAGACATTTGGTTTAAAATTAATTGGCAGTCAATGGCAAGAGGGTAGAGTCACTTAAATTTGATGTAGCAAGCACAGTGGCATGTACCAGAGTGCATGTCAGATTGTTCCCAGACTGCCAAAGGCAAAATAGGTACTGAAGGAGATTCTGCTGGTGGCACTCGGTAAAGAAAGATTCCCTTCCTTCCTAATTAGTAGGCAATGAATAGAGCCACCACCTTGAATAGCTGTCCAAGATGCCATTAGGCAGGACCACTGACCTAGGCAACCCTAATATCTATTTCTACAGAACTGAGATATAAACTGAAAGGTGCTTTTAAAATTCTTCTAAGTATCTTCAACCACCAATGTGGACCCTGCCAACAGGTCATTAAAACTAACCATCAGTGTATACTGTAATGGAAAGCAGAGTATCAGCATGGTGTTGGGTCAGTAGCACAGTAGCCCTTGACATATAATGCCACTTTAGCATTTATATTTTCACTTTGAACTCAACAGCAGATTAAATTAAATAAGGAAAAATTATCTTGATAAAACCAAGAAGGATGCTAGAAGCAGACTAAATGTGGAATCACTACAGCCACCTGGTATCTCAGCTTCCAGTCTTATCTTCCAAATGAAAAAGGAGCCTGCTAATGGTCAGATAAGCAAAACAGGGCTTCCCATAATCTAAGCTAAAAGGCTTGATCATGAGATGTGATTTAAAGACCAAGGAAGAGAAGGAGAAAAGGCAGAATAGTGGTGTGTGGGAGACAGGCTCAGGGTTGGATTTGTATCAGAAAGTATTCTACAAAGAAATAATACAAACAAGCAATAATCTCCCAAGTACAGAGTTAGGCTTCTGCATTTTCTTTCTATTGCTAACAGTGTGCTAGCAGCAGCTGATGGAGTACACATTTTGCTAGATGTCATATTGAAACCTCCAGAAGGTTTATTTCTGCAGGAGATTAAGGTAAAAAATATTTCCAGATTAGTTTCAGGGTGGCAAGATCAACTCACAGCATGGGGCTTCTGCCATCACAGAGACACTTTGTGGCATTTTTTTCTACCCTCACAAATGAAGTGGCAAAATTGCCTCTTAAGTCAAATGGGAAAAGTCTGAATGCAGTTGTCCAAGGAGCCCTGGGGAGTGAGTGGCATAACCCCTGGGCTGGAGCGGAGGCCAGGACGCCAAAAGAACACTCATTGTGCTCTGTAGAATGAGAAGATTAGAAAATATCTGACCATGCTCCTCTTGTATCTTGAATGACACTGAAAAACTAATTCCCAACAGGGACCTAGGGCACGGGAGAGAGACTGAGGCAGGACACTAGACAGGAAGAATGAGAGCAAGACAGTTGTCTGATTAAGCTCTGAAAACTTTACTTCAGGAACGGCAATATAAGCATTAACAAGAGGAAGCTTCAAGGAACAGGGAAGAGCCCCGGGGGCTTTCGGGAAGGCCAGGTGGCAATCTTCAGTTTCTGGAACCAGGGGTCACAGTGGCCTCCACACCCACAAATATCCTTACTGTTAGACTACACATGTTCTCTCAGGTCTGTATGTGCAAGCTAGTAATTTTCCACAAGGCCAATGGTTAAGGCCATGGCTCCTGGCATGTTTAAGTATATCTAGTAGTTTCTATGCTATGACTGCATCTTATTTAATAGGAGCCATGGTCACCCAGCGTAAGGCAGCAGTAAATAAAGGCTTAGCTGCGGACTTTGCTGTGCAGTCATCCTTGGAGATATAATGAGCCAGTTCGAGTGCTTCAGCCTCACAGCTTCATTGACTGTATCTTCAGAAGGGATAATTACAGGGAACCAAAACAAGTCCACCCCTCGCATGCCATCCTCCCCAGCCGCCTTCCCCGGCTATCAACTTAGGAGCCACAGAGTGTTGTGGGAATACAAAATAAAAACTTTAACCACCTTTCTGTGTTCAGCCAAGATGTGAGACCAGTGTTTGTACTACGTGGATATATGATATGCCTGTTAACCCTGAACATTTAGGTAGACATTTAACCTTCAGTGTCTGGTCACCTATATGTACTAAGAATGGAACGTCGTGGTAGATACATATGATAGTGCTATTTATTTGTTTGTTTGTCTAGTAAAGGATTACCTTTGCATGGAGGGAAAACAGAACCCACCCTTTCTGTACTGACACTAACTTTGCATGTCTGTTATATCTCTAATTTCATTTTTCCTCTAGGGATTCACAGTACATCCCCCATTATTAACTTATTAATTCAAATTTTTCTTGAAATAGTAGATATTTCCCATCAGATATTTGTGTTTACTAGTTAGAAACCTAATATCTATAGTGATAAATGTTATTAATCTTACCCAGACCCCACTTTTCAATGCTCACAGTAATTCTATGAATACAATTGATATTTTACTTATGTCAATCATTCATGAGATAGGCTATGGGTTTTGAAATATTATGATTATCAATATTTGAGTTATATTTATTTTTATTAAAAATAGATTCTTCTCTAATGCAATAATACATCGCAACCACAATTTCCCTCCTTTCTACTCACCCCAACTCCCTCCCAATCTCCCTTCTCCCTAACATCCACTCCTAGATTCAATATGGCATATCTATACATGTTTATTTTCTACAGTGAACCTATGAACCCACCCATCATAATTCTTTTTCCTCACCCCTTATCAGTGAATATCTCATTCTTTATACCTATGAATCTCACTTTTATCTTCATGTCTTTTAGTCCTCACATATAAACAAATTCATACCTGACTTAACTAGGTGTTCTCTCAATAAATATAATATACACATAAATATATATAAATAAATATAAATATCTGGTGTGTGTGTGTGTGTGTGTGTGTGTAATTTTCTTTATCCATGTCTTTATCCATATATTAATTGTCACCTAGGCTGAATCCATACCAAAATTATTTTAAAGATTTCCAAAATAGACATGGAGTTCTAAGTATCCGTTTTACTGCTAAATTTGTTTCCTTTGACTCTATACTCAGAAGTGATATAATTGTTAAATAAAGATGTTATAGTTTTGAATTATTTATGTAATGTATTGTGCTGTTTTCTATTGTTTTATCCCATTCACGCTAATAGTCTGTAATGATTGGTTTTCTCCACAATTTTGCCAAGACTTTTATTAATTTTTTAATTTTTTTCTAATACTCTGTCTTATTTGTCAAGTGTTCTATTGCTGTGAAGAGACACCATGAACAAGGAAAATCATGTTTAGAAAATGGTTTGATTGAGCCGGACAGTGGTGGCACATGCCTTTAATCCCAGAACTTGGGAGGCAGAGGCAGGCAGATTTCTGAGTTCGCGACCAGCCTGATCTATAGAGTGAGTTCCAGGACAACCAGGGCTACACAGAGAAACCATGTCTCAAACAAACAAAAAAAAATGGCTTAATTGGGTCTTGCTTACTGTTTCAGAGGTCTAGTCTGTGGTTATCCGCCATGATGCATGACAGCATGCAGATAGACATGATACTGGGGAGGTTTACATCTGAATATGCAGGCAGCAGAAAAATAAGAGGCACAGCATCTGGCTTGGAATTTTGAAACCTTAAAGTCCACCATTAGTGACACACTTCTTCCGCCAAGGCCATAACTACTCCAAGAATGCCACACATCCCAATTCCTCCCAAGTATTGCACTCAAATATATGAGCCTGTGGAGGCCATTCTTATACAAGCCATCACACTGTCCAATGTTAATACTATGCCTGTCATACTTTCTGAAACTTTATTTATCTTTGCAGAAAAAGAGATTTTTTTTTAAAGATTTATTTATTTTATATGAGCATACTGTCACCGTTATCAGACACAACAGAAGAGGGCATTGTATCGCATTACAGGTGGTTGTGAGCCACCATGTGGTCGCTGGGAATTGAACTCAGGACCTCTTGAAGAACAGTCTGTGCTCTTAAACACTGAGCCATCTCTGCAGCCCCGAGAAGATATTTTTATACAAATTTAAACTGACTGTGTACATGTAATCATTTTTGAAGCTAAAACCACCAGGAAATGTTGAGTAGAATATTATTAGACAAATGAAAAACAACCAAGTTTTAAACACCCTTTAAATATCAGATAATAGCAATTATTGTGAAAAAAAAGAGAGAAGAAAGAAAGACAGAGTGTGCTCTGCCTTCAAGCAAATTACTATTTGTACAGTTGCCAAAAGAAAAAAAAAGTGTCAATGAAGAGATAAATACCAGTTTAAATATAAATCAGGTACTTTGTTGAGTAATAAAAATATTAAATGGTAAATGTACAAATAAGATAAATGGCCTCAGGCTAGCCCCTCCTCCTAGGTCAATAGAAGCAAATGGATTGGAGCAGGATCCTCAAGCATTTGTAAAATTTGCACATTTTGGTCAAAGCAGAATGAATGTCCTAGCATGGGCAAGGGTAAAGGAAAGAAATATAAAAGCCCTGACTATGATCAAAGTAGTGGTTAACTTTTGTTAAGTTCTTAATATGTTCACATACAGTTGATTTATTTTCATTAAAGCTTATGAGACAAATTGAAGACTTCTTGTCAATGGGTAAATGTTATCCTGGATTGGATATAAATACCAGACATTTAGGAAAGGAGAATACAGGCATGGAAGATACTACATGAGAACTCACGGTCTTCAAGCATATTTCTGATCTAATCAGTGGTAAAGGAAAATATGATACTCTCTAGTATTATAGGCATATATATATATGTAAATATACATGTTAGACGAAAATAGATTATACATACAATCATACATTTTATAGTATATCAATCCTATTTAAATTTAAATTTACTTAATTTTACTTTAATTTACTTAAATGCTTAAATTTAAAACAAATTGAATTTGTGCTAATTAGCTTTCACACAACTCTTCCTATAGATTTTTTTAAAATTTATTTATTTATTTTTTATTAGATACTTTCTTAATTTACATGTCATATGATATCTCCTTTCCCAGTTTCCCCTGAGGGAAAAAAAAAAGAAAAAACCTAAAAAAACAAAAAAAAAACAAAAACAAAAAACAAACAAACAAAAAAAACCCTGTTCCCACCCCCTTTCCCCTGCTCACCAACCTACCCTCTCCTGCTTCCTTACCCTGGCATTCTCCTACACTAAAATACTTTACAAGCATCATGATCTGAGTTACACTGCTTATCTTAACAATTGCACCTAAGAATAATTGAAGTTTATAAATAAGTAGGTATCACTATGTCCCCATAGAATATGGGGACATAGGTTTTTTTAAGTTTGACCCATAATTTTATAGGAACTGATCCAGAGCCCAAATAAGAAGGGGTTTTGATCTCAATACACATTGCTTCGGTCCCAATTAAAAATAATGACCAGTGTCCTACATGCACTCTCATGCCCTTCTCATCAGTTAAATCTGGTGAAGACCACATAGACTCTCTATTTTAGATATGTCAAATGTGTGTCATCTTGTTAAAGGCTATGGCATCATGCTAGACATATCTTCATTGAAATCTAGGCCCTTAAATTACCTAACAAACCCTTGTCTGCAATGATAACCAGAGAAAATACTTACCTTTTCACACAGCAATTGTGTCATTAAATCTTTTCTTACAGTCACACTGTATTGACACCTGTGACAATTTGAGCTGTAAACGTTGCTTGGGTTTTTACTCGGTAATTCGGTATAGCACAACTGAAAGCAGTTCAGCCTAGGTGCATCCCTGAAAACAGTGGTAAAGGAGGCATGCGTTGTCTTCCCCATCACAACTGTAGAGTAACAGATGGAAGTTAAGTCACAAGTTTTACAATTGTTTAGTAAGTGCTCTAGTCAGATGCACTTGGATTATGAAAGAACAGTTATGGGAAATTATATTGGTAGGAAGTTAGAGAGAAAGCATCTCACCAAAGACAATCTAGTATACAGGTTTCAAGGAAGAGACAGCAGACCAATAGGTATGGCAGAAATAATTAGCTGATGCATGTAAATAGCCTGTGGCATTAGTAAAATCTCAGTTTATATTGTAAAGAAGGTTGTAGACATGGAGAATGAGGTCTTTCCTGACTTTTTTTTTTTTTTTAAAAAAAGGGCATCAAGTAATCAGAAGTTAAATTGGTTTGACTAGATTTAACATTAGATTCTAATAGTACATAGCTATAGTAAGAACATAGAGAGTGGATTGGTTGGAGTCAGGCTGCTGAGATTGAACTTTTTTAAAACAAAAATCTATCATAGCATTAACTCAATGGAATCTACTATGGGAAACACATAGTTCCAAGTTCTTCCTGTAGACAGCAATATTCTGCACACTGTCTAGGTTATGATGAGAAACCAAGTGTTGGTTGATATTTTTTTCATGAACATCTGCTTACGATCATAAAACTTCATTTGTAAGTATTAGAAACATTACAAAGACTGACTAATAAAATCTAGATCTTAAAAATTCAAGGGAGGCTTCGTTACACGTTTATAATATGACAGAGATTGGCACCAAGAGGCCAGCCTGATTACTGCAAGTGAAGGAGATAGTTGACTGCAGAGACAAACCTGGGAATTTTCTTTGGCAACATTAATTAACCTAGATGAGACTTGCCTTCGATTTGCTTTAAGCCTTCAGAAGTGGTTGTCATGTAAAAATATGCATGTCTGATTATACATCCTGCCTCTTCTTAGGTACTTGTACTGTTTACTTATAATTGTATGAGATAATTCTGTAAGGGATTCTTAGTAATAATAACAGTCAGTGAAGGATTGTCTATCTTCTGCAAGCTAGATCACTAGCAAACAAAGCATGTGAATTTTTTTCTTCTATGGTATAAATTATGCTGGATTCAAAAACAAGTACTCAGTTTAAAAACTTGCTAAGAAATGAATATGCTATAATTAGCTAGATAATGTAATTATACATGCTTACGTTTATAACATATTACAGATACTAAAGGTATATTACAGATAATATAATGCATAGTAATATGATTGCATAAATGAATAGATTGTGTGTTCCATGGATTTTGGGTGGTTATTTTTAAGAAATAATGTTATTGTGGAAAGAACAATATTATTTTTTTATATATTATTTTTTAGGAAATAACACTATTATGGATGAGGAGAAAGAGGGGATGAAGAAATGGCCTTGAACTCAGCCTATATCAGGAAAAATATCTATTCAACAACACTAGGAATTTAACTTCTAAGATCTAAAGTAAACAGTGTATGGTATTATTAACTACTGGTTAATGTTGTGAATTGGATAGTAAAATATAGATAGAACAAGATCATAGGTAAGAGTTGAGGATTCAAAGCAACACTATTAATGTCTGCCCATGTTACCATCAGGCAAAAAAGAGTAATATATTTCCCCTTCCATCCATTTTCTAATCTCTGTGAACATGCTCATAGTAATTCATAACTTCTCTCTCCTTGTATGAATTCAGAAAAGCAGAAAATCTCATAGGAGGAATTTGTGACAGAGCCCAGAAGTTATACATGTCTGTAATCAGAGTCTGATGTGTTTACATCAGCAATGTCATAAGCTTGAGGGCTTATAGTGAGTCAGGAACATTGAGAAAATACAAAGCATTTTTTTTGTATTTTGTATTATTAAATTTATTAATGTTTATGGCCATATTCTTTTCTTTCCAGTAGTTGACCCCCTCCTGATCTACCCTCCCAAAGTTCCTCATCCCATTCCTTCTCCTCTGTCTCCAAGAGGATTTCTTTCCCCTTCTGCCCCAACCCCTGGGGCCAGGAATAGGCACACCACCTTCTCCCACTGAGGCCAGACTAGGCAGTCCTCTGCTGTATATGTGTTGGGGGCCTTGGACCAGCTCCTGTATGCTACCTTTTTCGTGGCTCAGTGTTTGACTGATCTCAGAGATCCAGGTTAGTTGAGACTCCTGGTCTTCCTATAAGGTCACCTTCCTCCTCAGCTTCTTCCAGCCTTTCCCTAATTCAACCATAGGGGTCCGGGACTTCAGTCCAATTGTTGGGTGTAAGTCTCTGCCTCTGTCTCAGTCAGCTGCTGTTGGGCCTCTGAGAGGAGAACCATGCTAGGCTCCTGTCTGTAAGCATACAATACCATCAGTAATAGTGTCAGGTCTTGGAGCCTCCCCTTGAGACGGATCTCAAGTTGGGTCTGTCCCTGGACCTCTTTTCCCTCAGTCTCTACTCCATTTTTGTCACTATAATTCTTTTAGACAGGAACAATTCTGGGTTAGTATTTTTGACTGTGGGATGACAACCCCATCCCTCCACTTGATGCCCTGTCTTTCTACTGGAGGTGGAATCTACAAGTTCACTCTGTACAATGTTGGGCATTTCATCTAAGGCCCCTCCCTTTGAGTCTGAGAGTATGTTACCTACTAGGTTTCTGGTACTTTCTTGAGGGTCCCTCCTCCCATGATGTTATTTATTTCCATTCATTCAGCTGGCTTTCAGGGCTTCTCTCCTATCTCCCTCCCCATACCAATTGTGTTCCCCTTTTCCTCTCTCCGTCCCCTCTCCCACCCAGGTCCTTCCCTCCCTCTGCCTTCTGTGATTGTTTTCTTCTCCCTCCCATGTGTGATTGAAGCATCCTCACTTGGGCCCTTCTGATTGTAGTTAGTAAGTTTTGTCTTCCTTGTACTTGGTTGGAAGACTGATTCATTCTACTTATGCAGGTTATTATTATTTTTCTAACAAGGTTACTATTTCCTAAGAGGCATTTTGTTGTTGTATTCTCTGTAACCAAGATTCCTTGCAGTTCCCGAGAAGCAATCAGAATGTGAAGTGAGAGCCCAAAGAAGGTTTAGTGATACTGACAGAGAAATAGCCCTCTGTACCAAAAAAGCATCCTATCAACATTTCTTCCAGTTTGAAAAATACTATTCTAAAGTTGCAACTGGTGTATAGTGAAAATCTAGTAGATAATAAAATAAAAACATAAACTATGTGTAGCCATATGCTTATAAAATGTTATTGATTTCAATTTTCTGATATAACTTCAAGTATTTGGATTTTTCTGTTGCTGTTTTTCAGATCTTGGAAATAGCACTAGTTTCAAATTTTATATCTTTAAATTACAGTGTTAGTCTCAAAAATCATTTTTAACATGTAAACTATTGACCTGGGTCAGGATCTTTCTGGTCCTCCATCTGCACCCCTGAGCTGAGGCTGATCCGCAACCTGCTGTGCAACGGTCCCTCCAGGAGAGAACTGTTTTCCCCAGGTATGCTTTTACTCCGAGGCTCAGAGGTGAGATAAACACTTTCTCACCAAAAGCTATGTGAAGCAGTTCCAGCCAGGAACGTTCTGAACACAGGAACAGTGGAGCAGCTGGGACAGGTCAGTCGCTATCTGCACCCAGAACTTGTACTGTTCTAGAGCCCTTTGTACACAAGTTCCTCCAGGAGAGAGCTGGTCTCCCAGGAGTGCTGACAAAGGCTTATGGACCCACAGGAAGAACAAGCTCCAGCCAGAGGCAGCAATAACATCTAACACCAAAGAAAACCAGATGGCAAAGGCAAAGGGAAGAACCCTACCAACAGAAACCAAGACTACTTGACATCTTCAGAACCCAGTTCTCCCACCACAGCAAGTTGTGGATACCCCCAAAACGTGGGAAAAGCAAGATGTGGATTTAAAATCACATCTCTAGATGCTGATAGAGGATATTAAGAAGGACATAAATAACTCCCTTAAAGAAATAGAGGAGAACACAGGTAAACAGGTAAAAGTCCTTAAAGAGGAAACACAAAAATCCCTTAAAGAATTACAGGAGAACACAGGAAAACAGGTAGAAGGCCTTAAAGAGGAAACACAAAAATTTCTTAAAGAACTATAGGAAAACACAAACAAACCGGTGAAGGAATTGAACAACAACATACAGGATTTAAAAATGGAAGTTGAAACAATAAAGAAATCACAAAGGGAGACAACTCTGGAGATAAAAATCCTAGGAAAGAGATCAGGAGCCATAGATGCAAGCATCAGCAACAGAATACAAGAAATAGAAGAGAGAATCTCAGGTGTAGAAGATACCATTGAAAACATTGACACAACAACCAAAAAAAA